>CM061161.1:24492571-24565071 GCA_030710495.1 Labroides dimidiatus | reverse complement strand
CCTGCCTCTGTCTGTCCTGGTTGTAGCTGTTTGGTGTGGTTGTGATGTGAATGTAAAAGTCTCCATGCAGTCTAAGTTTTCTGAAGTGAATACGTGAAGCGACTTTTAGTCTGAGTGGTTTTATTGTGAAGGGACGCTTTTTTTTAATCGCGGGTGTGACAACATGTGTTGTCTTTCAGGCAGGCTGGTCATACTCATGTGTTGTGCCGCCCAGTGTACTTTAAAGGAACCGAGAATATTCTGTTAGTTTGTTAAAGAAAGCAGCACTGACGGATAAGCGGTGGTTGAAGTCGCGTTAGAATAAGTAATAATAAGTGTGTGTGTGTGTGTGTGTGTGTGTGTGTGTGTGTGTGTGTGTGTGTGTGTGTGTTAGACTTTTCTGTTGTTCACCGATAAGTGACAGAGACTGGCACATGTTGTATCGATGTTGTTTGCTGTCACATCAGTTTTAACGGGATGTGTTCAAGTGTTCCCTCCCTGAGCGCGCCTGTGTGGGTGTTGCGGACACACCTTGGATAACGGTCCTGCTGTCAAGGTGTGGATCGGGAGTCATATTTACTGTGAGGAGACTTCAGGATGTTATTTGTAGCTCTGTTTTTCTTTCATTTTAACTTTGAACCACGGGTTTGTTAAACATTTCTCACTCCATTGAGATTTTAAGTGAAGGAAACAGATGTTTGACTCATTTGCATTTGCCTCAAAGAGCCACGAGAGTCCGCCTCACTTCCTACCACCTTCTGACAAAGCAGCTGATCTGTCATGTAAATCAACATCTGTGAAGGAAACTCCTTATGTAAAGTGACTTAATACGCTGCTGCTGCTGCGTGTTGTCATGGCCTTGGTTTTACAGCTTTATAACAAGTTTTGTTCAACTGTTGCTGCAGACAAACTCTGGCTCACTCCTCTGGAGTAAAAATAAATAAATAAACAAATGCATTAGTCATTTTGCTGGGGCTTTTATGATTAATCACCAGCTTGTTGTGGTCAGCGGCTGTGCCAGGTTTCTGGCTATAACAGGGGGAGCTGGGATCAAGGTGAGCTCCATACCCCGCTGTAAACAGAGAGGTGTTAACAGCCTGCAGGACGACAGGTGTTTGCAATCGGTGGGATTCTGCAGCTTCCTTTGTCGCTTCTCCCCACTCAGCTCCCCTCAGGAATAGCAGCCATTCCCTGCAACGGTAATTTAACACAGCAATTTGGGAATAGAGGAATGCGCCCGGTGTTAACATTCTTTGTAAAAATAAACAGGCTGTGCTGGGACAACTTTGTACCCATGCTCAGGAGCTAATGTTTGCAGAGACAACTTGAAACACACACATGCACAGGTAGTTAGGATTTCTATTTATTTGACAGTATCACAAGAGTAATTTGTCTAATCCTCTAATGCCCCCCCCCCCCCCCCCCCCCCTCTTACTCTCTGAGGTGTACACACACACACACTTACGCCTTGATGAATCATCCATCACATAAGGAAAATGAGGCTGTGGGTTTGGCACTTGGCAGCACTTCATGTAATGTTGAGGAGCATGTTTATTGGCCTGGTAAAACTATACACAAACCATGCTTAGTGACCAGACTCTCTCACCATGAGCTGGAAATTGGCTGCAGAATGATAACAATCTAAAAAAAAAAAATTTTCTAATTTTTTGAAGGGGGGGGGTCTTAACAGTGTTTACACCTCTGAGGAGGTGAGAACTGTCTCTGCAGCTCCACATGTCTCTGCAGTGTTTAAAGACATCTGTTTACATTTAAAAGGTCCTCCCCTGTTGTGTGAGGAGTTTAGCGGGGGAGGAAATTTTTCATTTATCTCCCAGCTTTACACCAACTTCCCCGGCAGCTTCATTTGAAAGTGCCAAGTAAGAAGAAAATCCTCCCGCTTCTACTCTCCCTCTCTCTCTCTCTCTCTCTCTCTCTCTCTCTCTCTCTCTCTCTCTCTCTCTCGCTCTCTCTCTCTCTCTCACTCCTCCTTCCAGGGCTCCTCCTTTATTTCAGGGGGTTAAGACACAGTAGCCAGGGGTGCTGTTGATTGCCCCCTGACCTAGGCACCCATGCGTGCTTAGAGTATGACTTCACTTTCCCCCCCTTGTGCCATTGTAAGGCTTCCAGCATGTCCAATTGTGTTTGTGTTTAAGTCTGTTCAATGAAAAGGGAAGAGAGAGAGAGAGAGGGAGAGGGAGGAGGGAGGAGGGGGCTGGGGGCGTTGGAGCGGCAGCTTTTTCTCTGCTCCCTCCTTCTCTCCATCCTCTGACCCCTTAAACTGTGGGCTCCATGCTCCCTGTGGAGCTGCTGAAAGGGGGATGGAGGGAGCTGGTGAGAAGTGGTTGGGCTGACTAAAGAATTTTACAACAGGTGACCACTGAGGGAGTGACGCTGCTGGAGGATGAAAGACTGGAATACGTGATTGTTATTTCTACTGCATGTTTGGGTTTTAGTGGGGGGGGTGAGCCCAAAATGATTTTGGGCGCCTTAAATTAAAACAAAGGTTAAAAAAAAAAGTCCAGAACTGGTCGGGGTGGGAAAGGCCTGTCCTCATCTGACCATTCAGCAGAGTTAAACTTATGTGATGTACGACCACACTCCCACCTCTGTAAAGGCAGCTTAATGATTAGCTGCTCCCGCGGAGGCTGAGAGCATTAGCCTATAAAAAGGTGCTCTCCCTCCGTAAAGAGGGAGTTTTAAACCCAGAGTCAGTTTCAGTAACCCCCTTAACTGCGCTTGGATGTGCTTTATTGGGGTTTGTGTGGCTGAATGCCTAAATGAACCATTGTGTGTCAGGCTTTAGTGAGAAAGCCCGAGGAGAAAGAGCCTAGTTACCTTTGCAGTTTGCCTGCTCTACCTCATACACTTTCAGTGGCCAAAGAAAAGGCCCATTCAGCGGCCCGGCATGGGGAGGGAGAGCCCTTTTCACACTCGGCTTGTGGGAAACTTCTCCTCCATACTGTGCATGCCATTTGCATATGACCCATTCTTTTCCCAAAGGTCCCTGCGAGGGAGGAATCCATGGAACGCTCACAGAATTCATCAAATCTCTCTCTCACGCAGCCCTCAGACCCTGGAGGACTGCTCTGCAGAACCCTGTTTGACATTTTGGTCTTGAAAATACAGCTTACATGTGCATCATGCTTGTACCCCTCCACACAGACACTGCAGCATCCGTAAAGCATTATTTCTGCTGCATGCTGAAAGGTAAGGTGGCCCAGAGAGCTCACAATACTACAACTTCAGAAAGCACAAGCAAAAAGACAAAACACAAGCAAATTAAGAAAACAGCTTCAATAATTTGACAACACATGCGCAGCATTTAGAAAAACGTGCTGCGAAGACCACAACACAACGGAAGAGTTTCCAGAGGACACTTAAAAGTGATGCACACGTCTGTTATTAGTCAACATGCTAGTATCTGAATCATGTGATCACAATGTTAAAATAAATCAGAAACACTTTTATCTCATTTTCCAACACTACTGACAGAAAGAGAACCTTAATAAGGCTGAGACTCAAAATCCACCTCAACAACAAGCGTGTCGGGACGTGTGCATCACTTTTAAGTGTCCTCTGGAAACTCTTCTGTTGTGTTGTGGGCTTTGCAGCGCACTTTCTAAATGCTCAAATTGATGAAAATGTTTTCTTAAGTTGCAGTGCTGTGAGCGCTCAGGGCCACCGTAGAAAAGTCAGGCAGAGGCCTTCATTTGGCACACATGCAGGTGTTTCTCCAAACGCCCACCGACATTTGCTGTGAGGGCTCCATCTGCACGATGGGACAATGTGATGGGGGGGGGGGGCACACGCCTAGGAGGCACTCTGAGTTATGCAGACACATCCACAGTGTCAGTTCAGTGAGCAGAACAAAAACACAGAGCGAAATGTCCTCCCCGTTTCCTGGATGTGACACAACAGTTTAAACAGCATCCTCGCTGACATGCTCGCAATCATGAAGGGAGTTGTGTTGGTCTGCAGCCTCTCTGACAGGCCGGCCTCTGAAACCGATACTGAGACTGAAAGTGGAGTCAGAGAGTGTTTGTCTGGGTGCAGTGTAGGGAGGAGAGCTCAACTAAGTGTATCATGTACACTAACAGGGCAGAAAACCCTCCTCTGTCCTCTCCTCTCCTCTCCTCTCCTCTCCTCTCCTCTCCTCTCTCTGTCCTCTCCTCTCCTCTCCTCTCCTCTCCTCTCTCTGTCCTGTATCCTCTGTCCTCTCTTCTTTCCTCCGTCCTCTCCTCCGTCCTCTCCTCTGTCCTCTGACTCTGGAGCAGTGAGTCACCAGCACACAGGTGTGTTTCTCAGATCTCTCCCGTTTCACCATCTCTCTGACTTTGTCTTCTTTTATTCTCTCTGCCCTGCTCCCTCTCAGCCTCCCGTCCTTCTTAACCCCTCCCCATAAATAAGTGTGGGGGTGAGAGATAATATGCTCGACCCCTGTGTATACTTGAGGGAGAGATTACCTCTAAATTGCCGTCCTGGTTGAAGTAAATATTGTGTTCGGTGAGCGCTGCACTGCCTGTTGATGTGTGTATTTAATCATGTATTCGGTGGTCCTCTGTGAGTCCCTTTGGGTTTGTCTGCAGACCCCTCCTTGTTCCCCACATCATCCCCACTACCTCCTTGCCCCCCCTCCCGCCTGCCCGTCCACCCCCTCCTTGTGGTCCTCAGTGGAGCGGTTAATGAAAAAGACTGGACTGACACAATAGGCAGAAGGCGGGCCCGGCGAGGGCTTCTTACGCCAGCTTGTGTTTGTGCCAAAAACTCATCAGGGCAAACCTCTGCTGGAGCTTCTCTTCGACCACCTGACAGTGTGTCTTCTTAATCATCCTTCCTGTTGTCTTTTGGACATTCGGTCGCTTTAGAACGGGCTTGACCTTATTATCATCCCACGGCGTCTCTGTCTGCAGAGACGAAATTAGATGACATCAGAGGAGGAGTAATCCGCTGCCATGTTTTGTGCTTTGAACGCAGCCTAGTGGGCTGGCTTTGTGCCAGCCTGTTATGATGACCATATTGATTTTCCTCTCCGTAGCACACACAGCTGATAATGACCCTCCTGGGGGGGGGTACGCATTCATATTCACACACTGATTCTCGTTACACAGCCAGCTCGGGATGTGACTAACAAATCGAATGCCCTTCTGTCCCTGTGGTTAGCTAGACCAGGCTAACCCTGTGACAACTGCAGCGAAAAAAAGCCTTAGTCACCCTGTTTGTTAGTCAGACAGAAGGCGGGCTGCTATGTTGAACGTCAACATGGATAAACATCCACACAGGATTAATGAGAGGAGAATGGGCAGCCTGAAAGCCGAGGGGAGGGAGGCATGGAGCATCCACATCGCTCCATTTAACTCAGGAACGTTTTGTTGAGCTCCCCATGACCCCACAAGTGGGACATAAGTTAGGGAGGCAGCCAAGCTTTAACACACTCAGCTGTGGTGAAAACAGGTGACATGTTTTCATGAAGGTGACGGATCGAGAGAAAAGGAACCATCTTTACAGATAATCACAAAGACTTGTTTGTGTGTGGTGTTTTTTTGTGAGGTGGGAGCACGTTCCTGCTCTCTTGTCTAACCTGAGAGTTTCATCCATCCACCCACAATCACCTGTGACACATTATCGACCGAGAGCAAAGTGCAGAGTTCGTTTTTCTTCCAGCGCGTCTCTGTGACTCTGGGATTTGGAGTTTAGCCAGTAACCTTTGACCCCTCCCATCCCACCTGTCCTGGCTCAGCCTTCCACCGCCAGCGCTCAGGTGTTTACAGTCAAAACATACCAGCCTCCCTGAGCATGTTCCATATATGTGCTGTGTGTGTGTGTGTGTGTGTGTGTGTGTGTGTGTGTGTGTGTGTGTGTGGGTGTTATACTTTAAGTAGTGCTGTGAGGGGAGCAGACACCCCTCGGATCGTACATCTGTCTTCTTCCTCATGCTGACAGGGCCTTCCCCTCTCTTGTTACACTGGTGCCAGCACCTTCCCCTGCAAGTCACTGACACACGGCCTTTAATTGATCACGTTTGGAGTTGTACGACACCATTAATTAGTGCTTGTTCATCACTTGTTTGTTTGTTTTCTTCTACAGTTCCCATCATAACACCACTCATTAGTTGCATAATGTGTGCTCTGCACGCCTGTGCGCTCACGTCAACACCGCTCCTCTTGTTACAGCATCATCAGGTACTCTCTCTCACCTTTCCCTCCCTCACCTCTCTCCCTGACCCACAGCTTTTCTTTTTCTCACACTCTGTGGTTGCTTTTCTCCGTCTCTCTTCCTCCATTCCTCCCTCTGGCAGCTGTCTTGGCTCTGACTCTCTAACACCAGCAGGTGCTGGAGGCATGCAGCAACTCAGCTATACAACACTCATAAATAACACCTGACAAAAGTATGAGCGAGCCTGAGCCAGAGAGAGGGAGAGAGATTGAAAGTTTCCTCTGGCAGGAGAGCAGGGTGTGGCTCACGGTCAAACGTTGGCCTTCTCAAGAAGGACATGTTCAGAATCCAGAGTTATTATCAGAGCAGAGGAGGAAACACAACCAACAAGAGGGTTTTTTCTGTTCTTTAAAAGTTCAGCTTCTTCACAACGCAAACTTTTCAATAAACCTCTTTCATGCAAATTTGTAGAAAATGGGTCTTTTAGTACAAGGACAGCTCTAAGTGAGTGGTTAGGGAGGAATTCTGTGAAGGAAAGCAGCGTTATCTTTCTGCAATTAGGATGTGAGAGCTGGGAACAATGTTAATTGTGCTCTAAAAGCAAATGACGAGGTCAGGAGAGAAATTATACACACACTTTTATAATCATGCTTGGTAATGAACCAGCACTTGGAATAAATGGACCCATAAATCACCCCTGATCAAGAATTATTAATGAACATGGCTAAAAAAATCAAGTCTCTCTGTCATTTTATGCTTTTTAAATCCACTAAAGAGAGACACACACATCCTGTCTCATCAGTAGCTATCGATCAGCTTCTCAGGGCGAAGGTTAGTTTGTCATTTTCTCCTGCCTTGGCTGGAACAAAACCAGGAAGTGTGTGAGAGATTACGGCCCAGGATGCAACCTGAAAGCCCTTTATCTCTGTGAAAACAAGAGGCTTCCTGCGGTTCTTCTCCCATCCAGCCCCCCCCCCCCCCCCTCCCTCCCTCCCTCCTCACCTTCCCGGCCCCTAGCACCTGTGGCAGCCTATTTAAGGCGACTCATCGGGGGCTTTGGAGACCTCAAACTGGGGGGCAGAGAAAATGAAAGCCTGGAAAAAGAATCAATGCTATTGCTGAAGTGTAGACCTGCCTGCTTCACACCACACAGAGGGCAGAGAAAAACAGCACCTCTTTTCAGACACACTAAAAAGATTTGGCTCTGTAAATGGAGGGTGAGCCAGCAAGCAGAAAGGTTTTTTTGTGTAGAGAGTACCTCGCTGTCCTGTTGAGACTGGGAAACTGGGCTGAAGAACTCTACTCCAAGCAGGGCCTGGACTCAGTTTAACACAAAATACACTTTTATCACTGTATCAGTACGATGCTTTACGGAAGCCCATAACTTTGATTTGACACATTTCGGTGCCTCTATCGTTTTGCTTTGGTGAGAGAGCACAAATAAATGTTTGATTTAACATGTTGTGTTCTTAAAGAGTAAGTAAAGTCCCTGCCCTGTCCCTGGTCTTCAGCATAACCTGACAGAAATACAGCGCTCTCCTTTGAGTCGCCTCAGAGTTTCCCCTCCAGTCACAGCACTGGTGCATCGAATCATATTGGTTACCTAATGCTACATTGTTAACCTGAATTCCTTTGCCGGTTTAATTCCTTGTCACAGTTGGCACTGCATGGAATTGCAATGACCTCCAGCCCCTTCATGGGCTTAACAAACCCACCTCCCACCTCAGGTTTCGTCCTAAACTCATACTTCTGTTCTACAATCTTTGCTGCCACAAGTAGCAAAGTGCTTTGTCCTGTCAGAAGTCTTTCACTAAGTTCCAGGTCTAATCTGGTGATCTGATGAGCAAGCAATGGCACATAGAGTCCTGCTGGTTACCTAATGTCGTGTTGTGGGCCTAAATTTCCCTGCCAGTTTGATTCCCTGCCACAGTTGGCAAAGACAGCTCTTCTTAACCGAGGTCTGCCTGGAATTTCAATGAGCCCTGTCCTCCATATGGTCTAAATATAACCATCTTCAACCTGTGTACTAGATCAGGGGTGGGGTCCTTTGAAGGACTTAAAGGGTCCAGCCTTCATAGTTTGTGTAGCTGCATTTACATGACCATGGTTTAAGGGTGGACCGCAAAGGTATTTTACTGTTTCAGTCTCTCGTTTACTCTGAAATGGTGATTTAGCTGATCTAAAACGGAAACTTTTGAAAATGCCCTTCAGAGTGATTTTTTTCTGAAACGCTGCTGCCACCATTGCCATCTTTAGCTTTAGCATCATCTTTAGCTAATGTCATAGGTCAATTGGGATGGAGCTTACGGTTTCCTCCTTTAATTTGCAGCTTTTGAATTCTTACCCGTTAAACCCCAAACCTCCTGGACTTGAAACAGCTTACACCAAGTCTTGTATCTGGCTTCACCTTCCACTGGCCAAAGTCTTCGAGGTCTACTTTAGCCTGTTTAAACTCCAGAGCCCAGCCTTCATCTTGTGATGTGATAACCAAACAATAGGAAATGAAATCCTGTTGGCTCTCTAATGTCATGTTGCTAAAACCTGAAGTGTCTGTCATGGAAAACACTCTCCTGCCCCTTTGAGGGGCTGCCACAGCTGGCATGGGTAGTTTGTCTTGACAGCAGTCTGTGTAGAATTTCAATCACCCCGTCGCCCCTCCTCGGTCTTATTATGCCATTGCTGCTAACTGGCTCCCATTCACTGCAGTGTCCTGACTTCCCAGAGGGGCCTAGATAAACAAGGGCTATTCAGTCACTGAAAGGCCCTCCCTCCTGCCAGTCTTGGCCTCTCCTTGTTTCAGTGCCAGGCTGCAGCGCGTCTCCCTCGCCACAGACGCCAGCAACAGCGGGCGCGATGCCATTGATTCTTCTGCACCACACAGCACACTTTTAGAGGGATTAAAGTTAGACATGGCTGTGATGACTGATAAATGACTGCTGCTAATGTAACATGTGGTTGATGGGAATGGTTTAAAAAAAACGGTGTGTGTGTGTGTGGGGGGGGTACGTTTCCCTCTGCATGGGCGTGAATGTTGCTGCTCATCTGTGCGGCTCTGAGTGAGCAGCTATCTGTAGGTGTGGTGTGGTGTGTTGCAGGCCAGGCTGACTTCCTGTTGTTATAGTCCATCAGGGAGATCAGGGGTGGGGGATGCTCCCATGAGACTACCCCGTGAGAGTCACATGGTCTCACTGCAGTGCATTTAAAGGCCATGATTTTGTTTCTTTCTGTGCGCACCCGTGTGTGTGTGTGTGTGTGTGTGTGTGTGTGTGTGTGTGTGGGTGCATTCCTGACCTCCTCTGAATTCTGCTTTGTGTGGACTGACGCTGAGGTTTTGATTTTGGATTTTCTGCTCTCCCCTACATCTTTCCTTGTAATCTCAGAGGAAAACCACAGATCTCCCTGGGGTGTCTTTCTCATTCCTTCTCAGTCTCACCTCACCAGATGTTTTAAAAGCTGTGTGTTTGTTTACTCAGTGGAAGTCGCTTTGAGTGATGCCCTCCATAAAACTCTGCTTGCATGCCTGTGCGACATACCTTTGTACTGGAGGAAAGCCGATTAAGGAGGAAGTCCAGGTAAATTGCATCAGCAGTTGTCCACAGCTCTTGTAGCAGGAATGATTGCAGACAGCGTTGTGATCTGTGGCGACTGTAGACCATCGGTAAGCAGGAGAGACAGCGTCCCTAAGGCTGTAATGGCCCTCCTGCCTGGCCCACCTCCATCAGTCCCTGGCTCGCTGGCTAATTTAAAGCAGTGCCCTTCTAATCGAATGGCTGTCTGATAAATCTATTGGATCAGGACAGATGTCCGGCGGGGTGTGGCTGTGACACAGCGTCTAGACGAGCTGAGAGGTGAGCGAAGGACTCAGACAGGATTCAGATCTGAAGGAATCTCACCCTTGCATCCTGCTTTCTTCCTTTATTTTTCATGAAACCTGTGAGAGGACAGTCAGGATCATTATGGACACACGGACATTTATTCTGGAGTGCACCCTCAGAAATGACATTAGAGCTGATTGAAGCATGCATTATAGTAACAAGGTGGAGGCTTATATTTGAGCCAGGCTTTATCATCCTCTGTTGTCATGGAGGGACTGAGGCCTATGGCTGAATCCTGCCTAATAATGGTATTGCCCCATGACAGATAACATTGATGTAAAGCTGTTTATTGTTGATGATGAGTCTATTGAATGTGGACATGCTCTCTCCCTTGTCCTTGGGGAGCTTATCCCTCTGGCGGGGCTGGACATGTTTTTATTAAAACCCAGATTTAAATGGACCAGGTCCTCTGATCGACAAGCAGATTAACCAACTAATAAAACATACATCATGATATATAGAGAGGCCCCCCTGAGACTCAGGCTATTAATATACAAATATAGAGGATTACTGTCTGCTTGTCTCCATGGCCGTGGAGAGGGGATTAAGGTCCTGGTCCAGACAGATTGGATGTAATGTGTGTGTAAGACTCAGCGATGGCTGCTCTACAAAGCCCTCATGTATGTACAGACTGATCTCTGCCCTCTGCCTGAGACGTCATAACATCCTCCTGCTTTCTGTGGATCAGGACTATTCATTATATCTGTTAGCCAATCTGTAAAGAAGAAGATTCAAATCTTCATATATTTTCCTGAAAAACTGAACTTTTCTGCTTTACGTTGACTTCATTTTTGAAGTTTTCTGCTCAGTCAGACATGCAGGTAAAATTTAATCCAGTTTAATTACCTTCAAGATTTTATGTACTCTCCTGACATTTTCTCTTTCTTCTGAGAGCTCGATATCAGAGACTATAAAGGGGGCAGATGCCACATCTATGATGTCACCTTTGGTTGTAAGGCTCTTTGTCTTGAAACCTCTTGGTTTTGGGTGTCAAATGTATTTTACCCTATGTGGTATGAAGTTTTATTTTTTGGGGAAAAATATATTTCATTCCTTTTTTTTGGTAGTTTTTGGGTCCTTTTTTTATGAAACAAAACTTAAAATAGGAGCGCACATGGCCTGGTGGTTTAGGTCACACTCCATACAGTGAAAGCCCCCCACAATATAAAAATGGTGAGGGAAACACCAAAATTTCTCACATTTCAATAAAACGTTTTTACACTTTCATGAGGTGGTTTTTCAGATGTTTACATACATACACCACACACACAGACACACACACACACACACTTCCTCGGCCACAATCCTCTCCCAGAAGTCTCTGCTACGTGTCCACTGCCACAGACTCCGGCGTTCATACTTTAACAACTCTGCTGTTCGTTCTGTGTTCAGTGCAGATGTTGGTGTCTCTGACGGTCAGTGAAGGCATCATGAAGGCTGTGAGCGGCTCAGAGTGCAGCAGGAGGGAGGGGCAGAGGTGTGTGTGTTCATGAGTGAGGGAGTAGGCCAGCTGGAGATGATGATTCTCATTCAGTGTTGAGTTTGTGCCTGTTTTGAGTTGGCGTGGTCCTGGCTGAGAGTGACCAGTGAATAAAACAAATCTGTGTCGTCATCATTGCAGCGTCCTGACAGACAGAAAATATTTTAATGCCCTATGCCTTCATCTGTTGACAATGGGTGTGTCTCAAAGCACCAAATGTCCATCCTTCCTTCCTCCACTTGCATCATTCACTTGTGTCTTAGGGTGTGTCTCAAAGCGCTAAAATGCAGTCTCCTCTCTCCTCATTCCTCCGCGACACCGGAAGTACTTTCTGAGGCGCCATATTGAAGGGTGTCCCAAAGTGTTACTTGTGGTCGGAGGAGAGAGGAGAGAGGAGGTTGATTGGAGGAGCGATAATCGAGGAGACACAAGAGCTGCCTTTGCGGAAGTCTTTTCACCGACAAACACGCCCCCATATGGGATATCACTCACTGATTGGACGCTGCAGCAGCTCAGCCTTGAAACTCTGAAACTTCTGATCACTGGAGTTTAATGAGAGCGAAAAGACGGAGCTGAAAACAGTCAGTATCCAGAGGATAATCCTGAAACAGGTCATAAAGCTGGAGTTAAAAAAGACTGATGTGAGTTTAAAGCACAAAATACTGAACTGAATACGTTTGAAACAGATCAATTGTGACCCAGACACAGAGGAAATACAGGCAAACACACACTCACACACACCCACACACTTACAGAGAGAGAGAGAGAGAGAGAGAGAGAGAGAGAGAGAGAGAGAGAGAGAACAGGAAATCAAATTAACCTCTTAACTCACAATCAACAATTTCATAGTCTGCAGCGTCTGTGACACTGAGCAATAAGTCCCTGTCTCTTTCGCCCGACTCTCTCTCAGCCTGACGCACCATTGACTCGATAAATTACCAGATAATGCACAAGAAGGAGGCTCCTTCATCAGATCAGACTTTGTTTGATTCACTGTATTGTTTTGTTCATGATAGCATGTGTCTTCACAGAGTTAGTCTGTAAAGATCTTCCTCTTTAGATTCACAGTGATGAGACGCAGCGACACTCATGGGTCGTCTTCCAAAAGAAAAAAGAAAACTCCAGAGATTTGTTTTAGATCCAGACTTCCTCTCTCAGCATTAAACTGAAGCCTGGGGGGGTAAATCCTGATAAAGTTGGAACTCTCAGAGAAGATGGATTCATGCTCTGACTCTTTAAGTCTCAGCGGGATCCAAGTTCCTTCATGGACTCTGGCTATAATCTCTGAAAAAAGTAAAAACATGTGTCATATCCCATCCAACAGATGTCCTAGAGATAGAGCCGGGTGTGTGTCCTTTACCTGTTTTAACATGCGGCCCACACACACACACACACACACACACACACACACACACACACACACACACACACACACACACACACACTGGGCTGTTTATCCCCAAGGGCGCCCAGCTAAAGGAGAGAGAGCCCCTTAATCATGTCCCTGTCCCACGTCCTCGTTATCAGCCACGATTAATGAGCTCTCCATTAATGAATAAAAATAAAACAGGAGGTGCCAACCCCTCCTGTAGGAGAGAGGTGTGTGTGTGTGTGTGTGTGTGTGTGTGTGTGTGTGTGAGGGGGACTGGTAGTAAATGCATCCCAGGTGCAATGACATCACCCAAGGTAGATATGATGGCCATCACAGCTCTCCTTTGTTGGGAATGACAGGGTGTGTGTTTGTTTAAGTGTTGTTGTATGCATCTGTGTGTGTGTGTGTGTGTGTGTGTGTGTGTGTGTGTGTGTGTGTGTGTGTGTGTGTGTGTGTGTGTGTGTGTGTGTGTGTGTGTGTGTGTGTACATGTGGCCTATCACTTAATGCCCTGCTTTGATTGATCAAACCAACCTCTGGGGTGTGATCTGTTTTCCTTTTGTATAACTGTCTCCTTCTTTTGTCTATGGAGGCTGTATGGCGTCAGGAGGAAGGGAGGGATGTGAGGGTAAAGAGTGCCTGATGAGACAGTGCAGGAGGGGGAGGAGGAGAGGGCGGCAGGTGCAGTGGACACCCGGCGCAATCACCAGCGCTAGGCGAAAGCGGCGACAGGAAATCAAGGTTGTCTTGGCAACCTGGCACTATCGATTAAGCGCGGCCGTCTCCGACTTCACATCAGAGTCCCGATGGAAATGGAGCTGTGTTGGGTTTCAGGAGAGGAAAAGAAGGAGGAAGAGGAGGAGAAGGAGGAGGCAGAGGAGGAGGAGGAGGGGGAGGAGCTGAAAGGATGGACAGTGATGAGTAGAGGCGATTGTATCTCACTCAGAAGTGACTCACACAGTTTTTGTTTTGCTTCCCCCTCCAAAACTGGACATCAACCTGGGCTTCATATCGCTCTCCGTCTCCTCTTGATTTATGGATGCACAACATTTTCATCACTTAGTCATTTCCATAACTGAGGCCTTCTCAGAGCCCTGCAAACATTTAACACGCCTGTGTCCCTGCATCTTCTTTGTGCCCCCCTCCCTGCTTGTTTTCCTCCAAACAGACCCATGTGAATGCTGATCCCTCTCAGTGTTTCCAGGCATTAGTTCACATTGTGTGGTTTGATTTGAGGACCCTGTGGCACACATCTAGAGTTTGCTTTTGCGTCTCCACGGGCGTGCAGGTTGCTGTGCAAACCCCTGCCTGCACACAGTGATTTCACCATCATTGGACACTGAGGTGGTGGTGTTGCATAAGCCCTACGCACAATCAATACTCAGTATTGACTTGTAAGGAGGAGTATTTTTGGCTGATGCTGCACTCGGTTGGCGTATCTTAGACAGGCTGTGTCTCTTTTACACTCACTCCCCTCCTAGCTCTCTCTCTCTCTCTCTCTCTCTCTCTCTCTCTCTCTCTCTCTTCTCTCTCTCTCTCTTTCTTTCTCTCTCCTGACAGAAGGTGAAATCGCCCTGTCCCAAATCCCTAGCAGATGTGGCCTCTCTCTTCTTCTCTGTCACACACACACACACACACACACACACACACACACACACACACACACACACACACAAACACACACACATACACACGCGGACTCACACACAGGTGAACATTTAGAAATATTTAAACAGTCTTGGTCCTCTTTACGACCATTAGACTTTTTCATTGTATTTATTTGTCCCTTTAGATCAGTACTGTCCGTCATTTTAATGAAATTTATTCTCCCGCCCACACCATGAACTAAACACTTGTTATTCTGGGAGGCTATGGAGGAGATTTACTGCTATCTTCTTATTGGAAGAAAAGGAGTACAAAGCCCTCCCTGTCCCCATTCTTCCCTCCCTCTCACTTCCTCCTACCCCCCATGGTCAGTCAAACACAGAGCGGGCCTCTGTCTGAGCATTATGTGGGTTTTACAGCCTGGTTAACCCACATCTATCTGCTGAGCCGGGCCTTATTCTGTATCACTCAGGGTTTCCTTTGGAGAAAGAGCAGTCACTCATTTTTTTTGAGAAAAGCTACATATTTTGGGAATATTGTTTAATTTATTACTAAGGAGAAGATAAAGTCCACTTCCATGTCTGTAAGCTAATTAGTTAGCCTGAAGCCTGTTTTCTTAGCTTAGAATAAAGAGAGTTAGCAAGAGGAAAAAGTGCAAAAGTAGCTGAATCTGCCTCAGTGATCATTTGATGTAGCTGAAATTAAAGCGTAAAAAAAAAAGTGAATGGTACAGTATACAGAAGTTACATAATACAACTTCTGAATACTGCAATGTTAGCTCAACGTTAGCTTTTCATAGCTTAGCTGTCTAATCATTCACGTAATGCAGCACATCGTAGTGAAGTCTGTTGTGAATTTGTCACCCTGGTGAGACATCAGTTTATCATCACTTTGTTCAAACTTGATCAGTTTAGAAGTGAATAAATATGGCACATTGTTTTAATATTTAAAAGTTAAATCTGAGTGGGCAAAATGACGTTAAAGATATCTCAAAATGGAATTAAGGAAACTCATAATTCAATTGTCGATATCTATAATAGAGTTATAGATATCCTGAAATGAATTTTGATTACAGATATTTAAAATCAGATATATCTTTAAATGTAATTTTGCCTGGTGATAATTGAATTCTGTACGGTCAAACTTAGATTTTAAATGTTTAAACAGCTTGCCATAAATAAGCATTTGTCGCTCTGCCTACAAGGTAGCCAACGAGCAACTAAGGGCGATGACATAGAGAAAATTGGGTGGTGTCTCATTTCCTAGGGACGTGTTGTCACCCCTTCCCCTTCCCCTTCGCCCCTTAAAACAGAGGGGTTAACAGGCAGGCGCCCTATAGCTGTTAGTGGCGAGACTAAAAGCCCCCCCCCCCCCCATTTCCAATACAGTCCCTGTCAACAATTCACTTCAATGGTACCTCCTTAGAAAAAGATCACAATGTTTCCAACACAGCTAAGCACGGGATCACAGAGTCTGCAGGTAAACAATGTCAACTCGTGACTGATGTGGCTAACATTAGCAGAGCTAGTACTATCAGTCTTACATGCGTGTGCCTGTTCCTCATTGCTGTGGTCATGTGGTTTAAAGCCAGTTTAACTTATATACAATTTTATCTCCATTTACTTGTCCAAAATATTTAAAATCATGCTGCATGACAAGATATCATCTGTGCATGTTTGTATCTGGGTGGTAGAGCTATATGGCAGAGCTGTCAGCAATAGCCATTAGCAGCTGGCCCAGCTAGTGGCAGGTGGCTAAAAACTACTATCAGTTTCTGCACCTTCAGAAAGGGGCTTTAGACACCCTGATGTGACACTTTTATGACTCCCAGACAGAACTAGGTTTGCTGTTTCCATTCTTTATGTGAAGCTAAGCTAAAGCTAGTTGTTCTTTTTTAGTTCTTTTTTTTAGTTTAAATATGTCATCAACATCCTCATCCTCCTCTATGAGAACAAAGTGATCTTTAACACTCTGAACCACAACAGGCTTCTCAAACACTATATGGTTGTTATTATAACTCATTTATGCTACTTGCGGTTTTACAGCCATTTTAAAGATGCAGTTAGCAGAAATGCTAAGTGCTGTGTTCAATAGCATGCCTCTCAGCTCTGCCAGCTCACACAGTCTGACCAGCACCGCCCAATGCATCATGGGCAGATTAAAATTACGCTTCTTGTCAACACTTCTCAGCTCTGAATAATTGTCACTGAAAAATCAACACTTATTCATGTTGGAAAATGAGCTCAGGCCTTGTCATGGCTCATTAACTCAGTATAAAACACAACTTATTAAATTATTCCTTCATGGTTTGATGGATTGTCATGAAAAGTTGCTGTGTTTAAACACTATAGAGCGTAACATTATACCGCTCCAAATGAAATCCACTTAAGCCACGCTTAATTATTCATGTTCACACATATTTTTCTTTATATGGCAGTTGTGTCTAGCAGCATAAGTCATCATAGCTTGAGTCAGACTTTACAAAAGTGACTATTAACTCCTGTTAATGAAATATTGATAAAAAGCTCATGATAGCTTGGTAAACTTGGCTAAAGTTCATAAGGAAGCCTCAATGAGACATGAACTGAACACATAGTCAGGCGGGATTAGGGCAGGACACAACAAAATGGTATGTAGCCCAGAGTAATGTCTTAAAAAACTGCCTAGGTGTCTCACATGCACCCCCCCCCCCACCACCCACCCCCATCTGTCTTTATTTGGGGCTATTCTAGGTTGGACTAATGTGGCGGCGCTGCTGCTGCGTGCTGAGTGAGTCAGTGGTCATTAGGGCGTGCAGACAGCACTCTGCCGGGGGCCACAGGAGCCAGTCAGTCTAATGATGAGGAGGGAGAAGTGACGGGGACCTGAGCGATCAGGGCGTCCTACAGCTCCATCCAATTAGCTGCCCTCAGTCCCGCTTACGGCTGCCGTTACTGTGACTACACAGAGACAGATCCCGTTACATTTCCTCTTCTTCTTGTTTAATAAGATCTAATGGGGTCTTCTCATCCTCAAATGTTAGATCTACTTCACATCTGACCGCTTGATTTTTTTTTTCTTTTGCATATCGTCCACTGTACTCTGTAGTAACCATCGTGTAACTGACTCCAGTCCTGAGAGAGAGCAGCTCAGCCTCAGCCCTCAGATCCAGTCATCCTCCCCTGGGAGAGGCTGACTGAGCAGGAATGTAAACACAGCAGCTAAATAAACTGCTGCGTGGGGCACGGAGAAACAGACAGACGGACAGAGAGAGAGAGAGAGAGAGAGGGATGAGGACAGAGCTTTTGCAGAGGTCAGGATCTCTCACTGAGAAAGAGGACAGACAAACGCTGCAATCTTTCAGCCATTGTAATCAAAGAATTTAACCTGCGAGTGGAGATGACTTCCAGTATGCATCTAGGCTTACAAGGACAGCTCAGCATTCCTCTCCCTCCCCTCTTTTTAACACCTTATCTCAACCTCTCACTCTAAAATAAGATGCACTCACACCATGTCACATGGCACCAGCCATCAGCCACAGCTCCTCAGATACTCCCCCGAGTTTAAAAGCATGAAAGTGCAGGAGGGAGGGATGACATGTGTCTGTATTTTCTGTGGAAAAAAAGGAGCTCCATGTGGAGTTGTTGAAGGGAAACGATGTGTATCACTATGTTAGCACTTTTTAAAAAAAATTTTTATACTGCTTCTTTCACCGTTTTTAGTGTTGTATTCAAACTACCAGGTGTTATGTGAAGTGTTAAGTCATGCCTTGTCTTTGTTGGGCCTGGATGTTTGACCCCTTTTTCCACTGGTCCCCATCAAAGGCTGGGAATAAGAAAGAGACATCACCAAGAGAATGTCACTGAGGATTACCGTGTTGGAGCATCACTTCGCACCCTCCTTTTTTTCTGTTTTACACCAGCTGAGTTCACGAATCAAGCAATAACCTGGTTCTTTTGTCGCGGACAGTTTGAGCTCTTTGTGGATTAAAAAGCTGAAGATTTGACACACCTCTTTTCTGGCTTCACCTCTATGAAGAGTTCTGTCGTCAGTCTATGGTTGCAGCTCAGTGGAAAAACATTTGGAAACCATGTGGCTCCTCCTATGTGGCTCCTCTGTGGCTCCTCCAGGCCCCTCCCTCACCTCCACCCAGCAGTAGCAGCCATGTTTTGATGTGGTGACCTGACTGTTGAGCACAGGTGCTGCCAGCTGCTGAGTTCTTTCTGCTCGCTGTAACCCGTGGACAGGTGGCAGCCATTATGACTGAGTCTGAGGTGGCAAACTGGCAGGTTTAGCAGTCACCATCACCATCCCACGGCCTCTTCTGCTCTCTCAGCACACCGACGGCTGACTTGGCTGAGTGAGCTGCGCTGGTGTGGCACGGTGTCCTGCCACCACCTGTCCCTTCAGACCTCCTCTTTCCAAACCAGCAGAACTTTCTTAAAGGCACGGCTTTAGATCCCTCGTCCAAGGACGCTGTTTTTCTTCTTTTCTCTTTCAACACTCTTCGTTTTCTCCAAAGGTGGATCAAAGAGGTCTGTGGAGGCTTATGGGACCAGACTCAGTGTCAACAAGAGGCTTTCTCTCTCTTTCTGTTTCTCTTAGTCAGAGTTTAATGTGGAAAAAATCCTCCTCCATGCTCTGATTCATGGCAGCTTCTCACTCCAAACATGTCAGATATGACAGCTTGGCCCATGGCTTCAAACATGACAATCCAAGAACCAGACGTTTTGGCCCAATGATCATGCAATGATCATGGACTGGATGTCAGCGCAGGGTCTTTGTAGGCAGAGGTGATTGGATGATAACTGGCAGAGGTGATGATTTCAGGTCCAGTCCAGGTGTGCACTCCTCACTCACACTAAACTTCTGAAAGTAAATAAAAACACACACTTACAGGCGCGCAGGGGTCACAGAACAGGAACTATGACAGTTTTGTTACAATCGACACCAGTCTTGGTTTATTTCAGGAGAAGATCACTTTATGTTTCTGTGAGTGTGTCAGAATAAATCTGATCAACTTTAAGACAAGTTAACATCATATTACAGTAAAGTCAACAATATCCAACCAGCTCATTAGTTCATACTGCGCTCATACCTGATGTCTTCCTCTCACCCCTCTCTCTCTCTTTGTCCTGATATCTCTCCTCCTACACTGGGCTCCGGGCCAGAGGTGCTAAACAGCGTCTTAACCTGGTGTCTGAGCCTCGACTCATCCTTTATTCATTCCCATTAAAGGAGCATGAGCGCTGTTCTCTGCCTGTAGTTGCTGCTGTTCACCCCCCTCCATTAAAAAGACAAACGGTGGCAGTGTGAGTGTACCTACCTAGTCTTGCGTACATAACTAATAGGTGGGCGTGAATAAAATATGTATGCTGGGTCTCTCCTGATACCTGTGAGTCCACTTTGTGACAGAGAGTCAAGTCGGGTTAAGTCTTGTGTGTTTTTTCTTGTGTTTTTATTTCATTTTTTCAGCTTTGTGGAGTTAAAGTTGTGTTTTTAGTAGAACCATGAGAGTTTAACTCACTCTAATTAGTTCCTGCCCGTGATTGGTCTGCATGTGTTTCCTTTTATATTAAATTTGGTCTCATGCTACTTTCACTGTGACATAAAAGGTAGGGAAGAGCTCCATGTACTCACTTGATGAAGCTTGCAATCATCTTAAAATATTTACACGGTAAAACAGAGACACAAAGGCACAAAACAATACTGGGCACACTCACACGGAGCACACACAGAATGCCTCCAGCAGTGCCATTTAGCTGGCAGGGAGCCAGGATCTTCCCATGGAAATAAGCCCCTCAGCTCTCCTCTTATATACTACTTCATGCAGAGTGCACACACACACACACACACATACACACACAGGCCAAACAATATCAGCATCTCCCACCTTTACAACCTTGTTTCACTGTGAGGAGCCTGTTAGAAAAAAAAGGAGAGATAAAGAGAAGAGGACAGCAGACGATGGGGGGAGAGGAGGGAGATAAAGGTTAAGAATGGTGATGAAAACAGAGAAAAGTGCTTCGCCAGCGACTCCGGCACAGAGACAGACAGGAGTGAGCATTTCTGCCCTGCTGCAGGAATTTTGAGAGGGTTTGTGTGAGTGTAAATGTGAGTGTGTGTGTGTGTGTTGTGTGCACAGCAGGTAAATTGAATATCAGCATATCCTGTGCACTATCATCTTCACACTGTCTCTTTGCTCTTTTAACCTCTTTTGCTGTATCTCTGTTAATTTAGGGGAACAAAACCCTGTGTGCCAAACAGGGCCGAAGCTACAGGATTATCTGTGTGTTGGTGAATCTTTGGTCAGTCTGAGTGTGAGGAATGTGTGTCACTGGGTGCAATGACTGTGTGTTTTGTGCAGTAGAGGTAAGCGAGGGGGCCAGGCAAGCACCTGAGCAGTAATCCAGCCAGTTAGCTTTGGAGGAGCCGTTCAAAACGAGTGCAGGCATTAGAGGGAGGTGGATGAGGAGGTCAGGATTTTCCTCTAATCCTCACACTGCTGCTGGCAGAGGAGTGACGGGGCAGAGAGGCGGCAAACTGCACTCCTCTGACAGTACAGTATGTTTTAGGCGGGATGAGGCTGGCACTGAGCCTCTGAAAGACTGTGTCTAAAGAACACACAACATGCTAAACAAAGTGAGTTAGCATGTTGCTCCTCAGGGGAAACCTGGTTTAACCTCATGCTCCAAAATGTATATCTGTCAAGGCCACAAATGTAAAAAAATACATCAACTCACAGTTTCATAACTAAGCTTGATAAGAAACATTAAGTCAGGGATGTATGGTAAGCTTGTTACCCCATCTGTTAGCTTAAGATACAAACACATTTGCAAGAAAAATAATAATAACAATGAAAAGATGACTTTATTGATTTAACATCAAACTGTCCTCATTCATCTCTCCTTCTTCTCTGACCTCTGAGGCTGGGTCACCTTTAAAAATACTTTAAACCCTGCTGCTATCATCATCATCATCATGGCTCGTGTTTTCACTTTCTTTTTTTAGCGATTCATCCTAAAGTTTCTCTCACCTGCTCTGCTGCTGTCGCTAGGATTAATTCAAGATTCAAATATTATCCATGTTGTTTAGCTCGAAGAATTAGCATGTTAACAGAAGCTAACATTTTGGGCACATAGTTTACCGGTATGATGCAAACAGAAGCTAACATTTGGGCACACAGTATACCAATATGATGCTAACAGAAGCTAACATTTGGGCACACCGTATACCAATGTGATGCTAACAATAGCTAACATTTTGGGCAAACTGTTTAAGATAATCCTTTATTGATCCCCAGAGGGGAAATTCAGGAAATTCATTTCAGTTTACCAGTATGGTGTTAACAGAAGCAAACATTTTGGGGGTAATGTTTACCAAAATTATGCTTACAGAAACCAGTGGTTTTACCCAAGCAGCAAGCTCTGGTCTAAAAATATGAAGCCTATGCAGACATGCTAAAAATCGCAGTTCGTCATGTCGTCTTGAGGCTCGTTGCAGAAAGAACAGAAAACACACACACACACCAAGCCAAAAAAGCAGCATTAAATTATATTTACAGCTTGGTTCAAAAAACAGGTGGGGTCTGAAACGTTAATTTCTCTTTACTGTGCTCACTGTATGGGGGGGTGAATTTCCGTTTTACTATGCAGTTAAGAAGATTTCAAGATTTTGTCCAATCACAGCTCAGCAGACTGACAGTACAGGTCTGGCATCTTTTAGCTGGTCGTGAGGAGGCTTAAAGCCATCTTATATGCTGAAAATCAATAAGCTTCTTCTAATGGTCATGACTTGGTTATATTCAGGATGCTGCTGTAATGGTTTGATTACAAGGCCTTTTTTCTTTTATTGACCTACATCATAAAATGAGGATCTCCTCACACTCAGGGTCTAGTAATGAGATGCCAAATGAGTGATCCACATCACTCATCCATAAAGCGAGGGTTTACCTCATGACTGAGGCGTGCTGTCGCTCACCACCACAGTGTCAGGAGGATGAAAGATGGAGAGACACAGAGTAGGACGAGGTAGCCAACCACTGAGGCAGAGTTATGATGCTTGTTTCCCTCTCTGTTCTCTATCAAATGACTTCGACACAACATTAAAACAGCCTGCAGTAATGACTGAATAGACATCTGCAGCAAGGAGAGGATGAGGTCGAGCTGCATAGCTTCACAAATATGTGGAGAGATAACACAGACACACGGAGCACACGCTTGTTTACAGTCAGATGTGTTACATGAGCTTTTTCAGCATCTGTACAAACATGTTGGTACAGCCTCACACACAAACACATCAGAGGGAAAAAACACACCCCCAGCTTTTCCAGCAGATCCATCTCTCATTAATGAAAGCACGCACACACACACACACACACACACACACACACACACACACACACACACACACACACACACACACACACACACACACACACACACACACAGTCTGACCTCACCACCATGGATAAGGCTGTGTACAGTAAAGTAGCAGGTGCCTCTCTGTAGCAGCAGAGCTGGGCCTGATTTGATGGTAATCTATAATCTGTGAGGCTCTGATGCTGCCGCTCAGCTTATCAGACAGGTTTGTTTGGCCAGGTTGGAACGCTGGCTTTAACAGGATGACAACATGGCAAGATTAACCTTTGGTGGTTTTCCAGCAATGTTTTTTTGTTTATCTTGTGGTGTTTTGATTCGTATATAGATGTTTTATTGTATGTGGAGGTAAAAAATAAGAATTGTGAGGACTTCAATAGCCTGGACATGAGTCTTTAAAGATGTTTATGGAAGACTTTGACCTTTCCTGTGCTCTTAAAGGAAACAGTAACTGTGGGGCTGTTTACACGACTAACAGTATTAGGATGAAACACAAAAGATTTGTTGCGTTTCGGCCTCTTGTTTATAAGGAAACAACGTTTCAGGCGACCTGAAACGCACCTTTCAGAGTGGAATTTTTCTGAAACGCTGCAGCTTCCGTCTCCATATAAACAGCAAGCAGGCGTTTTCACTGAAAATGATGATGTCACACGTCACTTTGCACATGCGCATTCCACTTTCATTGTGGGAACTTTCAATTTCCACGCGCGAACCAGAAAACAACAACACATTTGAGTGGCGGACACACCGGGTTGTGAATCTGCTGACTGCCTTTCAACAAAACGTTCATCTGTTGCTCCACTTCTGCTCTCAGATAAGACGTATTTAATATAAACACCAGATGATCAGCCCGCCTCTTCTTCAGCAGCAGATTACCAAAAGACTCTACAATTACATCACCACCTACAGGCCGTGTATGCATACTACAGCGTTTTCAGTCCCTCTGTGTTTCCGTGTGGACGCAGATTTTTTTCTCTGCGTTTTTTGCCTTTTCGAGTGAAACGCTGTGAAGCGTTGTCGTGTAAAAGGGGCCTCTGACTCAAACCTGCAGCAGACTGCGTCGTTGTTGATTTCATTTGTTTTTCAGCCTCCCCCCCACCACCACCACCACCATAATCTGCTCTGTTGTACAGCTTTGTGCCTTTCCTATAAGGATGTTATTAATCCACATTTGCTGCTGTATCCACCATGTTGGGCTGGAAACGCAGCAGACAGCAGGGCTTGTGGTGGTGACATGTGCAGCTAACACGGCGCCGACTGCTTTTATTGGACAATAATGGGAGGCTGCCATGGATGACTTACAGGGACCCGCCCGCAACCTTCCATATGGACGGCTTTTATTTGAACACAAGACGCTCGGTGCAGCATAAGGCATGTTGAGCTCTGTGTGATGTATTCTCTGGCCTCTGAGGCTTCTCACAGCAACACCTTTAACTGGGAGTGGGTGCGCCGGCTGGGTGCATGATTGATCGAGCCTCGCAGTGGAAGAGTTTCAAAGCATACATCATAGGTGAAGGACTGTGAGGGGTAATGCATGTGTTAGCTACCTTTTAATGTTGTCACGCTCATACATTCATGTGCTTTAGTCACAGTGAGTCATACCCTGCCAGCCCACAGGAGAGTCCCAGTTTTTGACACAGATCATGCTGCTGGTTCCAGGGCTTCATGTTAGAGCTGAACCCATTTAAAGAAGGCCACAGCAGAAGTCAGGCCTCATCAGCTCATTACGCAGTCTTGAGATGAGGTGATCCAGATAATCAGTTAACACTGTTAGTTCATGAGATTAAGCAGACACGCATCTCTGTGGCACTACAGATCTGTTCAGTTAAAGCAAACACACTGCACCGCTCTGTGTGTGTATCAGGAGGAATGCCTCTGAAAGCATGTCAGCAGGTAACACACGAGCTGCAGACCAGGAGACACCTTTAATCTCTGGTATCATCAGACGTATGTCAGGCTGTGGACAGAAAAACTTCGAGCTACATAAAGAAATGCTTAGGATAATCTTTACCTGTGTGTTGGGAGGGCTTATTTTCCTAATAGTGAATATTATCCTAACATCTGGAATAAAGAGGGGGGTTCAAACAACACGTCGAGTGAAAATACACAGAAAGTGTCTGTTTTTGTTGTTTAAACACAAAGACTGGTTTCAGCCCAAGCTTCTGTGAAGAACTGGTGTTTTGTGTTGGTTATGGCCCCTTCTGTAGATAAAGGTGGTACCTATGAGAGTAAATCTAATCCTGCCTTTGCTTTGATTGAAAATACTCACTCCCTGTGAATGTTTGCTGTTGAAAATACACAGAACAGAAATATAAAGTGAAAATTACGAGATAGTAGAAAAGAAGAAACCTTACCAAAGACAAAGCAGTAGCTTAACCTCGGGGTGAGCTTTAGAGAAATGGATTTTGAGACTCACTTTAAACATGGTTATAACACAAACAAAATATTCTCTTTTCTAGTGGACTCTTATGGGATAGTGCTGAGCAAACACACTCTTGAAAGGATTTAAAAGATGAAGCAGCTTTAGTGAAGAAAGAATAAAACTGATGTAGCTGAGGTGGCAACTGTGCATTTGTGGTGTAACAACTTTAAAGTGAGTCTCAATGTACAGCTACTGCTTGTCTCATCATTTCAACTTTTTATCTCATAATTATGACTTAATATGAGCAAAAAGAAAATCTCAAGAAAGCCAAGTTTTATTTATTTGTTTATTCTTAACTGGCAGCAATGGGCTTCCATAGGTTGTTGATTGTGGTCTGTATGACGTTGGTCCAAGTTGTGGATATTGGCAGGAAGTGGAAGACGCTGTCGTACGTGTCAGTCCAGAGCATCCCAAACATGCTCAGTGGGTGTCCACTGAGTATGCTCGCCTGGGATGTTTCCAGCGTCCAGAGGTTGTGTACAGATCCTTGTAGCATGGTGTGGTTTGTTATCATGCAGCAACATGAGGTGATGGTTGTGGATGAGTGGCACACCATCAGGCCTCAGGACCTCGTCCCTGTCCTTCCTAAAAACATGAAACATCTTCACTAACTACTCTGCAGCCTAAACACAGAGGTTAGTTTTTCCAACATTGATGAAAAACAGGTGATCATGCCTTTGTTTTCAAACCAGTGGTCTTCACTCAGACCTTATTTCAAAGAGAAACTGTATGAAGTGACGAACATGACGTTTCACTCAAAGCTGTGTTTTTTTTGTCTCTCACCTGTTTGTCATTATCTGTTCCTGAGCGAGTCACAGTCTGCTGTAACTCACAGCTAGACCAGCTTCCTCTGACAGTAGTCACCATCCTGTCTCTCTCTCTCTCTCTCTCTCTCTCTCTCTCTCTCTGTCAGGTCCTGGAAGTGTTGTGTCAGCTCTGTGATAGACTCTTCCTCTCCTCTTAAGATAAAACTTCCTCTAGCCTTCAGGCTGGAGAGGAGCAGAAACTGTGGAAACACTCTGCATTGTGTCTGCGGTGGGACACGGAGTTATTACATTGTGGTTAAGGATAGTTGAGGACTGATAAATGGAAATTCTGGCTAATAATAAAAAGACAAACAGCAGTTCTTTTTTTCTGTGTACTTCTTGTTCCTCTGGAGGGTCGGCTTTTCTCTCAGCTCCACACTTTCTCCCTCCCTCCCTCCCTCTCTCCCTCGCTTGCTCGCTCTGCTGATGTCCAGTTTGAGCACCTGGGAGGAAGCAGCTGTAGGTGGTGATTACAGTTCAGAGACTCCAAAATAACCTCTCCTCCTCCCCTCCTGCCCTCTCCCTGCATTCCCTCCAGCTCGACCGCCCTCTCCCAGCCTTCTTCTCTCTGAATCATCCCATCATGCAAATAACTTAAGTAAGAAGTCCAGCAGATAAGACGTAAAAGAAGAGCAGAGGAAGAGCTCCAAACTGCCTCTTTTCTTTGCCCTTTGTATGTGTGTATGTGTGTGTGTGTGTGTGTGTGAGAGAGCATGTAAATACAGTGACTGATACAGCCCGCCCAGCTCATCAGTATGAGGGACAGTGGGCTCAGCTCACTCAGACGAACACTGGATGAAAAATGTTAGCTGAGCTTTGCTGCATACGACCACCATCACTGTGTGTGTGTGTGTGTGTGTGTGTGTGTGTGTTTGCGTTTGTGTGTGTGTGTGTGTGTGTGTGTGTGTGTGTGTGTGTGTGTGTGTGTGTGTGTGTGTGTGTGTGTGTGTGTGTGTTACTGTTATTTGTGATGCATACACAAATACCAGTTTAACGTGCCAAAGCTCCCATCAATCACACACCCAGGACCTTTCAGTACTCTCCACACACACACACACCCACACACACACACACACACACACACTCTCTCTCTCTCTCTCCTGGTGAGTTTATTAAAAGCCAGAGTGTTATCACTGATCTGTCTGGCAACAGCTGCACACCGGTGCAAACAAACACACACATCATCAACACGAAGTCACACTCATGTTGCTGCTGTGACAAGAGGAGCCGGAGCGCAGACAGGAGCGTCTTTATTTGCCTCTTCCTCTCGGCTGCAGGGCGCATCGCCACAGAGGAACAGGAAGGCCAGTGTTCAGGGTCACGCTCTGCCCAGTGGAATTCCCCTGAACCACAGGGAGCTCGCACAGCTCTGTTTGACCCACTGCAGCCACCGTACTGTCAGAGAAACAAAGAAAGGAGCCTCTCTGAACACACTGGTTTTACTCTAACCTGTATGGGCTCTGGTGCACTTCCAGCTTTACTGGAAGAGCTGCAGAAGTTTCACCACCGTCTTCAACCCAATTCACCCCCAGGGGAGTTAAAATCCTGCCTTGAAATAGCAGCACGTTAAGGCCAAATGATAGATATGTGACTGTGATGTGAAGGTAAAATCCAAGAATATCCATCGTTGAATACAAATGTTTTAATGTGCAGCTGGTGATCATGGAAAACACTGATTTGGGAGTGTCTATATCACACTAGTGTAGGCTGATGAAGGTTTTGTTGGAGGATCAAATGGTCCCAGATTTTTACTCTCAAAGCCAAACCCTGAAATCCTGAACAGCCCCACACAACCAAAGGAAGGTCACTCTGACTGAACAGAGGGGACTAAAGCGGTAAACAGCTATCATCTTTGTGTTGTAAGTTGTACCACCAGGACAAATCTGCTGTCAGACTGGCATCTGAAGCGCCTCCACTTAAAGACATTAAAAAGAGTGGAGGCTTTATCCCAGAAACATCTGGCTGTTCTCTTCTAAATGACTTCACATCATGAGTAACATCACATGGGATAGTCCCCAGAGTCCGCTCCAATGATTGCAGTGTGCTTTGGTAATCGAGGACCCACCCTGTTGGCTTCCACATAGGAGAAACCCTGTCCAGGCCTCCAGGCAGCGAGCCTCATCTGACCAGAAAAAGAAAAGAAGATGACTAAGCTGAACAGAGGACGAGACAGCTGTTTGTAGCTTATGTACAATCAGAGTGTGTTTGGTTTGCAGTGGTGTTTGTCCAGCATTTCTAACATAATCAATCAGCACAGCATCGGAGTGCGGCTGACTCACTTGTGTTCTCTTCACACGCTGGAAAGCAGGAGTTGATTCCTCTCCTGTTTACAATGAAGGAGCACATCAAGCCTGGTGATATAACAGAGCACCAGTCCTAAAGCAGCTCTGTTGACTCACTGTAGACCCATTACCATGATGGCAGAGGGAAGTGAGAGATCTGCACCAATCGATCGCCCCAGCTGGACTGTCAATACTCGCCTTCGAATTCTGACACAGCGGACTAATGGTCTCCTGGGCCGGTGGCAACCAGACGCACGCCCACGCACCATCCCCGCACCTCGGGGTGTAATGCACAAAAGGGAGCCCATCAATACGTCAATACTCCACGACCTGCATCTACCTGCTGCCTCAGCCATTTCAGCAATCAGCAGTGTGTTGAGAGGGCGCATTAACAGCAGCGTTCTTCACTCAGCTTGTGATTTTTCATCTGTCCGCCTCTGTTCTGCAAATCATAGTTTATGTGTGAGTCAAAGCGAGAGCAGTCACAGGCAGAGGGATGGTGCTGAGGCTGGAGAGGGGCGAAGCACTCTCATTCCACCACTCACTCACACTTTAAGTTAGAGATGCATGATATTATTGGCCGATGGCTTCAAAATGAAATATCAGATATCGGCCAACATGCTGTTATGGTAAACTGATAAAACAATGATCTCGGTGCCATGAACTGAATATGTTTTGTATTTTTTCATTGTTTGTACATCACCTCTGTCACACAGTGACTGAGCCCACCTATTTATTTATGTTCTGATCAGGGACAGAAGCTGCACATATTTTTTACACTTTCTGTGAATTTGCTTTTTGTTTGCACCGTGCAAATTGAGTCGTCACATATTTGGCTCCTGTTTTAAGTTCAATTTGAATTTCAGCAGCAGTCTGTGAGGTACCTGTAGCTGACTAATTTTAGCACATTTATTGTCAAGAGTTATAACATTTTACTCCATTTGAGTTTAATTTCTGTACTCCATGTTTTTGTGTTACCATGTCAACTGTGAAATAGGCCAAATTTGCCCTGGCTGTGGGTATTGTTATGATTGTCTCACTGAGAGCATCATCAAAGTTTGAAGTGGAATCAGTCTTTTTGAATTATTTTGTTTGAAACCAGCTGTCATAAATAGTAAAGTATTATTTTTCTTATTTTACACATGAAATGAATATTACAAAACAAATGTGATAAAAAAAATATACACTATAATACTGTACACTGCTTCCAATACAGAATAGAGTGGGTGATCTCTACAGGTAGGAGTACAGTAAAAAAAAAGTATCAGAATCAGTATGGGTAATCCCTAAATGAGTTGTAAAATATGATTGGATATCAGCAAAAAAAAATATTGTAAAAGTATTGTTGTCCAGTATTGTAGTTTAAATCACTTTTTTCGGCAATATAAAACCAAAATGGAAGTTAAGATAGAATAGAATAGAATAGAATAGAATAGAATAGATTAAAAAACAAAGTGTTTAATTCCCTCTTTGCATCCCTGGAAACACTTCTGTATCTTCAGCTGGAACAGAGTGATAATATCCAGATCTGCTCTATTGTTGTTGTGCAAGAGGCTCCAAAAATGAAGTTGATCTTACAGCAGCTTTGAGGGTCTTCAGTGAAAGCTTCAGTGGATTCAGTGTCTTCGGTGTCTTCAGTGTCTTCAGTGGATTCAGTGTCTTCAGTGTCTTCAGTGGATTCGGTGTCTTCAGTGTCTTCAGTGTCTTCAGTGTCTTCAGTGGATTCAGTGTCTTCAGTGTCTTCAGTGGATTCAGTGTCTTCGGTGTCTTCAGTGTCTTCAGTGTCTTCAGTGAAAGCTTCAGTGTCTTCAGTGTCTTTGGTGTCTTCAGTGGATTCAGTGTCTTCGGTGTCTTCAGTGGATTCAGTGTCTTCAGTGTCTTCAGTGGATTCGGTGTCTTCAGTGTCTTCAGTGTCTTCAGTGTCTTCAGTGTCTTCAGTGGATTCAGTGTCTTCAGTGTCTTCAGTGGATTCGGTGTCTTCGGTGTCTTCAGTGTCTTCAGTGGATTCAGTGTCTTCAGTGTCTTCAGTGGATTCGGTGTCTTCGGTGTCTTCAGTGTCTTCAGTGGATTCAGTGTCTTCAGTGGATTCAGTGTCTTCAGTGTCTTCAGTGGATTCAGTGTCTTCAGTGTCTTCAGTGGATTCAGTGTCTTCAGTGGATTCAGTGTCTTCAGTGTCTTCAGTGGATTCAGTGTCTTCAGTGTCTTCAGTGGATTCAGTGTCTTCAGTGTCTTCAGTGTCTTCAGTGTCTTCAGTGGATTCAGTGGATTCAGTGTCTTCAGTGGATTCAGTGTCTTCAGTGGATTCAGTGTCTTCAGTGGATTCAGTGTCTTCAGTGTCTTCAGTGGATTCAGTGTCCTCAGTATCTTCAGTGTCTTCATGGCCCAGCTCTGTGCTGCATGCTGCTGCTGACTTTTCTCCTTCCTCAGATGACGTTAACACAGAATGATGTGTGGTGCGCTGTGTCTCTGTGGGACTTTGATCCATGAACACATCCTGCCTGGCAAAACCATGTTACGCTTCAACATGTACACACACACACACACACACACACACACACACACACACACACACACACACACACACACACACACACACACACACACACACAGTGCTTCTTGCCTAGTTTAGCAAGACAGACTTTTCATGGCTGTCCATCCGACAGGCCGGCTGTAGTCCACCCTCATGGTCGTTTAACAGCAGGGTAATGGTGTGAGCAGCACTGCTTGGCTGCTCCTCAGCCCTGCTCGCCCTGGAGGCTGGTGTTGTGAGGAGGAGGGGGGCTAACCCTTCCTGATCACACGGGGAAAAGCCACTTTGCCTGCGGAGAAAGGAAAGGATGTAGAAGGGGGGGTTGAGTCAGTGGAGGGCTGAGGTGACAAAAGAGCTTTTGTGGATGTAAGTTTACGGCGTTAACCCCTTTCTCTCCCTGCTACACACGAATAACAAGAAACCACTGTGACAACTGAGCGATAGCCCGAGGCGGTGTGTTTGATTATGTGTGTGTGTCAGAGGTTCAGTGCGACGCTTGGCCTCGGGTGTCTTGTGACAGAGTTGACATTCTGGAGAAATGAGAGCGTGGTCAGCTGTTGTTGAAATGCCACAAAGAGGAGGATTTTTTTTTCTTTTTTTGCACAAAACGGGAAGAGCTCTTGCTGCACTTCTGCCTGTTAGTGTCAGAATTAGTGAAGCCGCAGTAGGTTGTCAACATGGATCTGAGACGGAGCTGCACTGAGGTGTGCTGACCCGCTGATTGCTGTGAATGGAGCGAAACGGGAGAGGTTGTAAAATAAATGCAGCCAATAAACACAAAGGACAGTCTGGGTGATTCCTGCTCTTTCACCTGAATGTGTGTGTGTGTGAGTGTGTGTGTGTCTGTGTGTATATGTGTATGTTGCTCTACAGCCTGTCCCCTCAGAGACATCTGTCAGACAGAGCCACAGCATCAGCCACTGACCTTTCCTGAGGTGTTAGCTAACACAGAATACACACATACACACACACACACACACACACAGTAGCCTAAATAATGCTCACATCCACAGCTCCCGTGGTGTCAATAAATTCCTCTTTCTCGTTGTTCTTTTACTCTTTCTCCCTCTCTTTTTGTCACTTCACGTGTCCTTTGGGCGGCCTCTGTCCCTCCTCTCGGCTCCGTCCTCCTCTCTGACAGTGTGTGACACTCCCTCCCTGGGGCAGCCATCACTTCAGATGAGCATCGTGTGTGACAGGCCAGCTTTGTCTTTTTAAGCCATTAGCAGTTCCTCTCCTCCCACCTCACCATCATTCCCCTCCGTTTACCTTTTTCCTGCTCTCTTTTTGTGTTTGTGCGCTCACATCTCTGCCTGCTGACTGGTAATCTTTGTAATAACCCTCATGACAAACACAGACCCAGACAGAGGGAAGAACTGATAGGTGTAAATATGTAACTCTCTCTCTCCCTCTCCCTCTCTCTCTCTAATGAACTGGGATGTTGTGGTAAATTAACACTAAGGTACACCTACAGGTAAACGTGATCTAATAAGATTGTGCAGTAGGAGGATTGTTTGCAGTGAGCGCCCCCCCCCCCCCCCCCCCCCCTTCCTCCTCCCCCTCCCTCTTCATAGCTCGGTGTAATACTCCCTGCTCTGGACTCCCCCACAGTAAACTGTCAAGCCTAATACAGGCAGGAATGTCCAGTCACCTGCTCCTAAAATGCAACAGCCCTGTGCTACACTAACCTAATATAGACCTGCACCACACAGGCAGGTTTGGATAACACCGTTGTTGCTCATTGCATATATTTAAACACACCTCAGCGGGCCCCAGCTCAGCTGTTAGCCCAGAGAAACTGACAACATAAATCATCCCGTACAGTAAGATAATCCACAAACTAGTCATTAGATTTACAAAGTCATATGTTCCTGCTTAGCATGTGTCTTTGTGCCACACCGGTCACTGATTGGTCACCGTAAAGAACTTAAAACATCGTAATTTTGAAGGAACATTTGCTAAAACTGTACACACATACAGACCTTTTGCTTGTGATGTCACATCGCCCACTTAAATAGATGTAGGTGCCAAATACAGTACTTAACTTTGTAAGATAAACAAATGAGTGAACAAATATGGCTGATAATTATGGGTAGCAACACATGACTTTTGACATACAGAAACTAGCTAAAGGAAAAAGCAGTAGGGCGGTCACAGCGGTCTGTGCTGGTTTCTCTACATACATCCAGTTTAAAGTGCACGTTAGCTCAGTATAACACAGCTACTTGTGCCATCTGCAGTAGTGGGTGAAATCATGGAAACCACATGGTTGCAAGTGGTCAGTACCCTCAGATAACCACTGATTGGGAGCAGGACAATGTGCACAATCGGCGTTTTCCAGTGTGGGAAAAAGAGCAGCCAAAGGAAAATGCAAAAACTACAGCTCCTTGAGTCTATCTTTGCTTCAAAAAACACAAGGAACAGCTGTTTGAAAGTGGCATGGTAATCACTGAAAAAAATCAACCAAGAGAGGGCACCATGAATAGGGTGCATGCTCATATGGAAAGAGAAACGGTTGATATTTAACCCTGGCTTGAGCCTGTGCAGTGAAAAAAACCTGCAAAAACAGAGACTGACTGGTGGCATCTCTGCAGCTGCCACCTGTTGAGGACAAATGATCATCACTCTGTGGTTTTATTTGCTTATTGTGCGTTCTTTAAGCATGAGCAGATGATTTTCCTGTGTGGACTCAAACTGTTTCTGCTGACCTGTGCGTGTTCCTGTCATCAGCACTGCGGTGGTCAGAGAAAAAGGAAAGAAGCCGTGTAATGATGTTTGATACCACTCATGTCACTAACTACATTTGAAGCAGCTGAATTTACCTTTGGGCGAAAGCTGCTCTAATAATTTCCCTCCAAAGGCTGTAGTCTGAGTGTCAGCCTTGGATACAAGCTGGAGGAAGACCATTAAACCTCTGCTCAGCTTTCAGGGTCCATCAGTGTGCCAGTGCAGCCTGAATGCATCTGACATGAAGGTGACAGGGACGTCTCATTTTGTCTTAGAAGCTGCAATAAGGTTTGACAGATGCTAACACAACATTAGCTGTGTTAGCCTGTAATACAGAGAAAGAACTGAAAGGAAAAAACTGTCGATCCAGGTGTGTGCTGATGGTTTCCTCTGCCAGTGAAACATCTGTATCACTGTTGTTCACCTTTTGTGTCTGAGGAGATTTACACCTGATATTGACTGGTTTGATGGTGTGAGGTGGAATTTAATGAAACAAAGGTAAAAAAAACTGAATCAGATCAACCGTGAATTCTAAAACAGTTGCTCAGAAGTTGAACAGAGAGCAGAAGGAAGGTGGTTGTTGGAAGCGTGACTGCAGGTTTTCTGGGTTTACCAGAATCTGCAGCAGATGTTTCCTCCCCCCTCTCTCTCTCTCTCTCTCTCTCTCTCTCTCTCTCTCTCTCTCTCTCTCTCTCTCTCTCTCTCTCTCTCTCTCTCTCTCTCTCTCTCTCTTTAACCCTCCTGCTCGTTTTCGTTCTTCATCACTGCTTTCCATGTCACCTGCTCTCACTGGTGGTTTGCTTGGTGAGAATTCTGTCACCATAGACCTGCTGAGTGTCGGAGAACTGGAGCAGGCCTCTTTACTGATGAACGAACAGGGGTATGAGATACTGTAAGTGGGTGGCGCTGGGTTCAGGTGAGTGTGTTAGAGAGTCTTTTGTGTGTCAGGGTAGCACTGTTAATGGGCTGACATTTGGTTGATTGTGGTTTTAGGTTCAGCTTCACTGAAAAATGACAAAGTTAGAGAAGAGAGGAAGCTTTGTCAACACAATGGGGGCAGTTTGTTCATATAAGGTTTCAAGGTGAGGTGCTGCTTTAACCTAGTGGTCTAAGTTGTGCACTAGAGCCTAATGGTAGACAAAGTTATATCTGATATATCAGCCGATATGTGAAATAAGACGATTGATGTATATACTCAGGATATATACTGTACATGAACACCACTTCTTCTTATACCCAACTTATGATTCAAGACAACGAAGCAGAACATGACTCAATGAAAATAAGGATGAAAATAAGGAACTTTAATCAGTAACACTGTCAAGACGAGGACTGTGACACACTGATTTCACAAAGATGAAAGTGACACCACTTTAAACTGAATAATAGTCTGATATCAGATAATGATGGATGTGGGAACTAACAGCTGCATAAATCATTGTATCTCAAAAAGTTAGTTCACACATCTTATAAATCATCTGGATCACATACCCAAAGTGAATACATTGGTTACAATGTATTACAAACTCCTTTAGGTGCTTTGAATTTTTCCCTGAAGTGAGTGAGCCATTTTTTTCCACCCTGAATTTACCTGGATTTCACCTTTCCTGACTGAACTTCCACAAGATCTTGCAGCAGGAAAAAGTCAGGAAAACTCTTTTCTTTTCTCAGTTTGATCCAAAGGCAACAAATGTTCCCGTCCTCTACTTTGAACCTCACTGCAGCATCAGATATTAATTCACTGCTTCCCTGAGAGCCCAGGAGAAAAACCCATGCTGTGAGGGATGTGTGTGAAAAAGCAGCAAACTCTCCTGAAATTTCAGGAGTGTTTGTGTGAACAGTTAGCCTGATGAAGGAGTTTGTCATGGCACTGACCTGAAAAATCTCACCTACAGTTAAATCTGATTTAGTTAACAAACCTCTAAGTCAGGAACAGCCACAGCAGTAATTGTTAAATCATTCATTTTAGCCTTTTGTTGTGGATATCCAGCTGTGATCATGTGATCCTGTGTAATGACTGAAAGCCCCCCACATACCGAGCATGCCTTTTAACAGCTTAACATACAAAACACACACACACACACACACACATTTTTCGCTCTCACTTAGGTGTGCTGCTGTTATTACCTTGGATGGAGCCGCATCACCTCCAACATAAACAGGTTATGAGACAAGTGTAAACTTCATGGCCTGGGAATAGCTGTGGATGCGTGTGTGAGTGTGTGTTTGTGTGTGTGTATGTGTGTGTGTGTGTGTGTGTGCGTGGTGTGATCACACCCTCTGGTCCCCATCGGCCCACCTGGCCTTATTTAGAAGAGCTGAGAGGAGCCAGAAGCAGGAAACGAGTGAGGATGCCCGGTGCTGGAGAACGTGTGGCTCATCATGACGCTCATTAGACCTGCAGAGAAATAACAGCGTCTGAGCTGCACTTCAGCGGCAGAGATACCTTCCCCTGAGAAGAAACGGAGTCTATTATCCCGGTGTCATTTTTGGTACAACAGCACTGTGAGGACAAACCCCGAGTAATAAAAGCAGGTGACAGGCAAAGCACATAACAGGCGAGGATTAGTCTTTTTGTTTCTGAGAAGCCTTCCACACTCTGAGGCACAGATCTTTCTTTCTTTCCCTCATTAACACCCCCTGACTTCCTTTACACTTCAGAGTGTCATCATGCAGATTAAGAGCACAATAGCCTCCATTAGCATTAGTGTTATCATGGAAAGTGCTCATCAGATGGGAGATGAGCAACCCGCCGAGGCCCATTAGCTCACGTGCTAAAACCTTGATCGCCATCATTAGGAAGTCAAGAGCCCATTGTCTTGTAGCTCACCTCTGAAATGATCACTGTGAAGAGATGTGAACCACTTGTCTCTGTAAACTGAGTGTTGTTGTTTGCTCAGTGTAATCTGCTTCCTGAATCTGTCGCCTGAACATGGAGCATCTCCAGTATTTCAATCAAAGGTGACTCATCCTCAGGATGCAGTCTCTGTTTTTACTCCACACTTCTGCTTTCTGCCCTCTCAGCTTCTTTTATAGCACTGAGTAACAGACATTTGATGTTGTTTGGGGACTTTTGAGAGCTTGTTTTGCTGTGTATCTATGGAGATCCTGTCCAGGATATGACTGGCCCTCAATGTGACTGGCCCTCTCTGGTATGGCTGGCAGGCACTTGTGGTGGACAGACTTGGCATCTGCGCTCAGACAAGTCCAAACTTGTTAGGGAACAGTCTCTTGGGACCCCTAGTGCCCTCTGCTGCTAACTGGCTATGTGAGGAGATCCAGTTTGAGTCCACAGTTCTATCTCAGCAGTCTGTGCTCGACTTCAGCGTCCCAGTGAGAACGAAGCAGCCTGTGAACAAGCTTAGCATGAAAAATCCCCAATTCTTTTGTTTTGTTATCGCCACTCGAGTTGACCTTCCTGACTCTGTGGGAGGAAGGCTGTTGTTTTAACAAAACCAGCGACGTTTACCTCAGTGCTGAATGAGGCGCCTCACCTTGAGACGGCATACTTGAGGTTTTGAATGGCATGGCTTTGTTTTACTTTGCTTCGAGCTGGGTTTTTTTGTAGTGGTTGGCTTCCCTGAGAAAATGGCATCGCAGAGCCACAAGGGCAGACTGTGTGACGGCAGAGTCTGTACTCTTTGAGGATGCCTGTGGTGGTTCCTCCACCGCCTGCCTGGCCCTGAGCTCAGAATGAGATAAGTGGCGTAGCTCAATGAGAGAGCCTGAAGCGGGGCTAAATATAGAGACAGCAGAGAGGTAGAAGGGCAGACAAATAGTTGCTGCTGCTCTTGATGAGTCAATGTGTCTAATCACAAGCAGAAAAACAGCAGACCTCAGAATATGTGTCACTCATTTGATTCAGACAAGCAGCAGAGAGAGAGAGCTCAGCCTTTGATCTGTCTCTTTAAGAGTCCAGCTCAGGGAAAAGTGTTTTGGTTGGACATTCCTCACATACCTCCTACACCTTCTGGTGTGGAGCCCTCGGCCTGCGCAGGAGACGTATAGGTTTTGGGTTCCTTACAGATGTCCTTATGGGTGATAAATCAAGATAAAAGCCTGCCTCTGAGGGGAATATGTTTGTTCACAGGCTGGATAGATGTTGTTCTCTGTTGTTCTCATCTAAAGCTCTGCTATTAAACCAGTCAGTCACACCTTGAGGGCCTCAAAGAAACAGATAGCTCACTCCCACAGAGGCTGAGATACGACCGGTCCTATCAGGCCCTCCTCTGTGTGTGGAGGCTACATGCTGGAGCACAAGTGGACCTTTGCTTGATAATCCGTCTGCTGATGGGATTCTGAAGTATCAGATGCTGATAGTTCTACACTGTCAGTGTAAATCTTCACAAAACATGTTGTGCTAAAAACAATGCTAGAGCTGAGTTAGCAATGGTGTTATCACCATCTGAACCTGGACTGACTGTGTGGGACCTTTGGATGTGCAAGTAGACCTTTTTTCACTCATCAGTGGGACTCTGACTGATCCTGTCATCATGTCTGCAGATTGAAATCATTAGTAAAGTTACAGCGCTGTGCATCATGTGTAAACAAACACCACACCTTTCTGGAGAGAGACTGCAGTGGTGTCACGGCGGGAGTCTAATGAACTCTAAATTAACCACTCCCCACCCCTGTTAGTCACCAACCAACGTTATGGACTCAGAGGTTGAGTCACTGAGGAAGCTGTTACATATTATCCTTTTATTCTCTCCATTAATTATAATCATAACTTTATTATCAGTATTACTAATTATAGCTATCAAACTGGAGCATCAGTAACTTTGGCATCTTGCTAAGTTTTCAGGGTGTGTCATGGACAGATGAAGTCTTTGACAGCAGAGCTCAGGTTTCACCTCTTTGAGCATCCTGGTAGATATTGTTATACAAGACAGCATAAGAAGCAGACATTAAAACTGCAGGTGGCGCTAAGTGGGCCCTCACACCCATACGCCCATCAGTGATACTTAATGAAGGGCTGAAAGACTGTGGACTAACAAAATCCACAAACGTATCAGCAAAAGTTTATTGTTTTATATATATATTTAATAGAAATTCACATATAAAGCACATATATGAGCTGCTTCCTCAAACCTCGCTGCATTTGTGTGTAGATTTTTGAGACTCCCCTGACAAGCTTTGATTCCCAAATGCATTTTTTTCAACAGGGAAATGTCTGTAGCCAATCAGATGTCTCTCCCCAGTTCAGCCAATCACAGTAGAGTAGATTCAAGAGTGTATTTAATGCGATCGCTTTAGCGTTAAGCTACGCATACAGAAGTACCAAGAACAGCATGGATATCACTGGAAACCACAACTAAAATCTGATCATAAGCTGTATTTATGTTTAAACACATTTCAAAGTGTTCTACTGGAGATTATTCAATAACTTCATATGAATGCCTTACAAAAACAACTAGTGTCCAATATTCAGTTAAAAAGGTCACCTGAGAGCTTTTGTGTTGCCATTTGAGCTCAAAAACAGACTCAGTCGGCTGCCTTTCTGGTCCCTGCCCAGTTTTCTGCTCTGAGATCAGCGCAGGTGTTAAAGCTTTCATACCTGCCGTGCTGTCCTCTGAAGTGATTTTAAGCTCTTGAAATGTGTTGCACTCGTCCCCTGGATCAATGCAGTGAGTCTGAATAAGAGCCACTGAGCTCAGCAGAAACTTTTATAAATTAAAACTGTCAAGGACTCTTCTGTGGTCTTCTGTCCTGATGGATTGTAGATGAGGAGTCTGCTCAGGTGAGGTTTGTTTTGGGAGTCATCCAGTCATTTGCTCATGATTGATTCAGCCTGGCTCTGGCATATTTAAGTGTGTGTGAAGCAGACTGTCTGCACTGTCTTTCAGTCTGCTCAGAGAGCTTTGGGAGCAGCTTCAGCTTCAGGTGTTGAAGAATGTTTCACTCAGGAATGGGATGAAATTCATTTCTGGTTACAAAACTTGAAGGCAACAGCTTTGATGACTGCATTTCAAATAAACAGCTGTGCTCTAATGAAAAGGGTGAAAGATCAGGGAAGAAACATCTTATTTCCCCTTGGAGAGTTTCAGAATGCTTCACATCCCAACAGTCTGTTTAAACTCACGAGTCAGTTTATGAAAGTCAAAATCTGTGTCAATCTGTGTCAGAAACTAAAGAAAAGTGTCTGCAAGTTTTGTAAAAATAGCCAGCTGTAAATAAAGGAGAAATGAACATCAAATTCCAGGAAGTTATTTGAGCCACAGACTTTTCTTAGTTTTCCAAGGAGCCATTTACACAACAACCTTTCACAGCATTTTACCTAAAAACACAAAAAAGTGTTTAAAAAAAATCTGTGTTCACGGCAAAAACTGAAATCTGAGCAGTGTTTTTGTCTCATTTTTAGCGATAAGTGTCTTATTATTCTTGATATGAACCAGAAAAAATGACTGTCAAGTTTAGAATAATGTCTCAATACAAGAAACGTTCTCTTATCCTACTGGCAGATTTTTTTACCCGTTACAAGCAAGAGCCATTTTCTTGACTGCATCTCATATTAAGTCTAAAAAGACATTTTTACTATAAATAAGACAATAAAGCGTTTGCTTAGATTTCAGTTTTCATATTTCTGCACATTTCCATAAAGCTCATGGATACGGGCCAAATGGAGCAGTACCACCAGAAACCATGGGGGGCAGTGTTGCTGTTATTTTACCTGATATGTAGCTCTAGTGAGACACAAAGAAGAAATAACAATGGAGGAACTTTTTGTGGAAAATTTTTGAGTTGGTGAGGAACCTCTGCCTCTGTTTTTGTCTTTGATGCAAGAGATACATTAGTGTTACCTCCTCCACATTCGCCATGAATGATTCTGAGTTTGTTGAGTTTGCTCCATTGAGGAGTTTTTAGCTGATTATGAAACAGACAGAATTTTTTTTGCCTCCACGTGAGCTACAAAAGCAAACCAGAACACCAGGATGAAGATTGGACAATTTCCTTGAAGTAATTTTTATGGATTAAAGCATGAGCAGGGGTAGGCACCACTTGTAGCGATTGAAAGCATACTACTAAAATATCCTTTATTCAAACATTTTCTGTCGCACACATTAGTAAAGTGACAAAATGTAGCGCTCTGTCCACAAGGGGGCACCAAAATCAACACAAACCCAAAGCTCTTCACAGGAGCGCTACGTTTTTTGATCATGCCATTCTGTGTTTGATTTTTTAAATGATTCTCTATCTTTATTCTTCATTAGATCACTAAATGTAAACAGGATGATCTAAACAGCTGTCGCCCATGGTTAGCCCTGCAGGTGTCAACAATGACAAAGTGATGAAGTCCTCTGTCTGAGGGGGTGAAAGCTGTAATCAAGAAGTTTAATGTTGCATTGATTGTGTCCTATTACCCGGGTCCACAGTGAGTGTGTGTGTGTGTGTGTGTGTGTGTGTGTGTGTGTGTGTGTGTGTGTGTGTGTGTGTGTGTGTGTGTGTGTGTGAGAAGGATAGTAAAGACAGACTAACGTGAAGTCCCAGCCATGTTTGGAGCTCTTGTTTTCTCAGGTGATCGTCTCTCTGACCTATGGAGGAGAGTAAACTTTTTGAAGTAAGCTTTTTCACCTCCTCCACCTCACGATGCTCTTTCTCTCCTCTGCGTAGGAGTCTTCCTCCTGTTGTGTGCTAACATGCTAGCGCTAATGAGGCCAGCTGTCCAAACGCTCAGCCGTTCAGCCAGAAGGGACCACAGCCTTTGTTGACGCTAGGTGTTACATCTCCTGTTGGAACACACAGTTTTGTTTCAACACCACCAACCATTTGGCTCAGGGAGACCAATCTTTGTTCACCCCCCACACCACCAATCCTTTACACCCCCCCTCTCCCTCTCTCTCTCTCTCTCTAACCTTTGCTCTACTTCGCAGCTCCAACTTTTATTGTCCTGCTGACGGTTGCCACCTCCCGTCTGTGTGCACCAGCGCATTGATTTTTCTCTCTACAGCTTTATATTTGATCATTTTCTCTTGACACCACTGGCAGAGAGTGTTGCCTTTGTAATAGCTGACCTCAGCTCCACACCTGAGTGGCTGTGGCCCCAAACTGCCTCTAAAACTCATCCCGAAGCACCCTGTGTTTCAGGATGAAGTGCTGCACCCTGCTTGGGCTCCTGAGCGGACGATGCATCACCTGGCAGAGTTGTTGTGACAGAAAAGAGATTCAGGGAGAGGGCGGGGACAAGGACACACGGGTTTATACAGTCTTACCGTGCTTTATAAACCCAATTAATTACACGTTTTTATGAACCAGACCCCGGGTTTGTAGCTCTGAGTTCTGTTGCTTGTTAAGAATTTTAAATCAGCTACAAAAGATGTCCCTCACCCCTGACTGAGCCAGATGCACCTCTTTAAATCTGCAGGATGGAGCGGTCACAGTGCTGAAGAAAAACAAGACTTAATCTGGAGTGAGAGAAAGTGTGAACAGTTTGAGAATGAGTTAGCTCTCCTCATGATCCCTGGTAGGATTTGCAGCTGCGGCACAGCGGTGTTGACCCCGCAAACAACTTGCCAAATAACAGCGCTTCACCCTCCCTGTCCTCCCTCCCCCTCAGTCTGAACCCTGCCGCAAGTCCGCTGAGTGAGTGTGAACACGGATGTAACAACTCACACGACGGAGAGGGAAAGGGAGAAACAATTCTCATTGATTGTCACGGAGGATGATGATTCTCACAGATCCTCCTCCTGAGCAACCACTTCAGAAAGAGGTGGGCGAGCAGGGCGAGCGGGGCGAGGGAAGAGAAAGAGAGAGAACAGCTCAGGTGCTTTGTACTGGCAGTGTGTATTCAAAGAGTGAATGCAGGTGTGTGTGTGTGTGTGTGTGTGTGTGTGTGTGTGTGTGTGTGTGTGTGTGTGTGTGTGTGATGTGATGTGATGTGGGATAAAGTAGCTGGAGAGGTGGTTTTCAGCGCTGCAGCTCGGCCCTCTGCTGACTGGGCTGCTCTCACAGGAGAATTGATTTGGCCTCCGAGAGGATCTGTAGCTCTCTCTCTGCAGGAACAGAGGGATGGAGGAGGGGGGCGCTGGAAGGAGAGTGGGTGGAAGTATCACAGGTGGAATTGAGAGATGGAGAAACAGGTTGGAAATGAAGAGAACACACACGCACACACACACACAAACACACGGACGAACGGTCAGGAAAATTTACTCCCCGCAATAACCCTCTCTGTAGGCTGGCTGTCTCTGTGTCTCCTGGCTCCTTCAGCCCATAACACCACCAACCGACCAGGTCACACCAACTCCCACATGGCCTGTACACACACACACACACACACACACGCGCGCGCGCACGCATGCACACACACTCAGTCCTCTTAATGATCTCACACACTGGGACTGTGATTTTTCTCCGTCTCTTTGTGAAACACAGCCTGTTGTTTCCCAGTTTATTTTCTCTGTTGATTCAGATCTTTCTCAGATTTTGAATTTGCAGTCTATTACCAAATGAATGCATGGAAGGATCATTTTTATGGCCCTCCAGTCACTTTCTGTAGGACCCCTGCTGTTCTACTCTCTCTTTATTAGAGCAGCATGTGAAAGAGAAATCCATGTTTAGATGAGGTCCTGGTCATTCCTCCTTCTGTGTCTGTAAAATATGAACAAGTGAAAAAAGCTGCAGGTTTGGCTCAGCACTTACATCGGATCATTTCCACAAAGAGGCTCTGAGAACGGTGACCCGTATTTCATTCTTACCCTCAGCTCTTTGCAGCGTGTCACTGTCCATTCACAGGCCGAAAAACAGTCTAAAAATAACCTCTAGTAGAGCAGATTTTCCCAAATCAGTAAATAACCAGTAAAGGCGGAGATGAACTCTAACAGGCCACCAGTGGACACCAGATAACTGAACACATTTTGTCCACTTTCACCGTCACAACAAAGATCAGCAAAGGCCTTATTGTTCAGTTGACCGCCTCCGTGATGATGTTTATATGAGTGCTTCTTGGTAACAGAAGTGCTGAGGATGTTAACCATCAAAAACACATTTTTGACCTAAATAACACCAATTTGACAGATGCTGAACGGCTCTTGGGTTCATGAGAAATCAGTGAGTGGATGGAAGACAGCAGGTGGACAGACAGACAGTGGACAGACAGACAGTGGACAGACAGTCAGTGGACAGACAGACAGTGGACAGACAGACAGTGGACAGACAGTCAGTGGACAGACAGTCAGTTGACAGATGTTTTTAGTGTATAAATCCAGCGTGTACCCAGAGAGGAGTTTAAAAACAGTCACTCCATGCTTATGACTGCATTATCTGTGGACTCTCAGCAGACTGTGAAATATAAAGACATGAACTGTGTCAATTAAGCAGAAACCCTCCCAAACCAAAAAGAGCTCACAGAGAGCTGAGTCTGAGACCTGGGTCAGAATAAAGGATCCAGAAAACCAGGTCCAGACAGAGAACTGCTCCAAATCTGTCAGAATATTAATGCTTTGATATTTTCAGATTACTAATCAGACTGATTCATAGTTTGATAATATACCGTAGTTTAACCTTGAACTTCAAATCTGTTTCTGTTCATCATCATTTATAGCTTCACTTATTATTTCCTCTCCATAGTGAGTCCATATTTGGTCATAACCTCGGCTCCAAACCAACTTTTTCATCAAACACTCAAAGTAAAAACTGGATTTAGAATATCAGCAGTTAATATTGATTATTGGAGCTCAAACCTGGTTCACTGAGGTTGGATAAAGAAGACACATTTAATAACACAGCTGCAGACGGCGCTGGTGTTTCAGTGGAAAGAGTGACCCTGTTAACTGGAGACTCTCAGCCGACCATCACTGACACGTTCAGCTGAGAGTCTCCAGTTAGCACGGTCACTCTTTACTCCAAAACACCGGTTGCTCTGTAACACTCTGAACTCCATAGAAGTTGACTCCATGGTGTAGTATCGTTTCTGACAACAGACCACAGAACAACTGGACATTTTTATGATGCTTACAGTTTGAATTTAGTGTTTAAAGAAGGAGAACTTGTCTGAATGAAGGAAGCTAAACACAACCTCTGCTGCCAAAATGCGTGCACATCTTTATGATCATGTCGACTCTGAAGGCGTCTATTCTTCTCTTGATGGGTATTCCCGTGGCGTGAGGTACGCTGTAAGACGATATGAGCTGCATTTATTTGAAATCATAAACCAAACACATTCAGTATTGAGGATCAGGAAACCCTGAGGGCAGCCCAGCTCCACTCTCAGCTTGACAGTCAGGAAGGAGGTTGAGTGCAGAGGCAAACACCACAAGTGCAGACATGTGGACACAATGCATGATGTCAGATGGACATCAGGAGTGGAGGAGGAACTTGCTGATTGATTGATGTGAGAGAGGAGTTTTTTTTTTAAGAAAAGCTTTTTGATGGTAAAGGCCTTGAAAAACAGACAGGGAGAAGTGTTTGTCTGCTGCTCTTAAGTCATAAAAACAGGAAAGAAAACAAATCAAACGTAATAAATGTTTGATAAATGGATCATAATTCTTTCTTCCTGCTCGTCCCTGAGGGCTCCTGCACACTTTAATCTTTGAAAGTGGTGTATTTAATTGGTGTGAGCAGCTCCTTACCCTCTTCTCCTTTAACCCCTCTCTTTTAATAGTTTTGACATTTAAACGACATTGAACACATATCTAACTTCTAGGACTTCTTTCACATTCAGTGCTCTTAATTAACATGAGAAACACCTGGCTTTATCAGAGGAACGGTCATTAAGTGTCTGTGTGTGGCCTGCTCGCTCCCCTTTAAAGGTGAATAAAGAAACAGACGCAGCCGCTCTGACCTCTGCTTCCTCTGTATCTCTGTGCAGTGACGAACTACAACAATGTGGTGGAGGCCGGCTCAGAGTCCGATGATGAGGACAAGCTGCACATCGTGGAGGAGGAAGGCAGCCTGGCAGACGGGGCCGACTGCGACAGCACCCTGCCAGATGAGGAGCACCCCAGGGAGCACTGCTGGGATGGAGGTGAGAGCGGGCGCACTCTCAGAGGGAACATTCATGAGATGAAGACAGTCACACTGAATCATACAAGCACAACTTATGTCATCTTTATACTTCCTGTTTCCACATGGCACTGTGATTCATGTTCAGCTTCTCTCCACATGGAAAAGCTGAACACAAAAAGAGTCAGCATTAGTGAAGCAGCACCTGTTCCTAATCTGTTTAAATAGTCATATTTATCTTTTTTTTTTTTTTCAAGTTTTTGCTGAAAAAATGTTTGAAAAGCTTCTGGCTTCAGTTCTTAGGGCCTGTGTCCTCTCACAGCTTTTATCTTTACAAAAATAATGCAGCTTTTAGTGCTCAGCAGCCAACACTCAGCTGAAAACAGTCCAAGTTTTGGAACACCTCGTGCTCCTCACTGTCACTTCTCCATCACTTACCAATCAGAATGAAGAAGGGGCGGGACTTCAACTTAGTCTATGGTTATAGTGATTGTTTGTATGAAGGAGAACCTAACCACACTTATTATGTTATAAACTTCATGGTTTAGTGCTAATGCTATGACATGATTTATGCTAGTTGTTTCAATTCTCATCTTTATAAATTTCTGTTTAATGAAGTAATTATGAAATACAACAGTAATGAAAAGCAGAGAAAACAGGTTCAAGGTTTCTTTATTATCCCTGAAGGAACAATTTGTTCTTCAGTCAGCGGTGACAGATAAACAAAACATACAACAGATTCCACCACAGCATTAAAGCGTTGCTGTTACATTTAGCAGCCCAGTTGCTTCAGGGATAAAGAGTTCCTCCTTTTTATCAGCCTTTTTGCACACTGAGTCAACCTGATGCTCCAATAAGTTTTGTTTGTTTGTTTGTTTGTTTTCTTTGGTGTTGATAATCAGGAAAGAGTTTTTGCACCATCAGCAAACTGGATGATTTGGTGTCCTGCATGTTTGCTCTGATAGTTATTTGTATATAAAAACAGGACACAATGAGCGCTCTGATATTCACACTGCTGGCTTTCATGTCACTTTTGTGATACTAAGCTCGGTAAAAAATATTAAAAACAGCAGGTAATAATTAAGAATTCCTTTAAAAAGTTTATAGATTGTTTTTATTCATTTATTTATTTATTTTTATTAAAAAAAAAAAAAAAACTCAAAGAATTGTGAATCAACAGCTCAGACTAAAAATAAATCTATACTGCTTCATTAATGAGTTGGTCCAGTCGTATTAATCTGTGTGATGACCGTCATTCTGGTCTTCATGCATACCGCCTCCTTGTTCACCCTAAATGAGCACCTCACATTAGTATTTATATTGTCCTGATAAGTTACCACGTGGCCCCTGAACGCAGTGAGGGTCCTGGTTCATCAAGGGGGTTATCAGCACAGCCCCCTTTCCTCTCTGGTCCAGTATCTCCAGAACCCCCCCCCCCGCTGGCTCCACAGCCAGAAGCCTCTCAGGACTCATAAGGATCGAGTTTACTGTTAGTGGTTTCTACCTCAGATACATTCACCCCCACTGCTTCCTTAAATCTTATTTTCCTAGAATGTGAAAATTATGCCAGTGGGGATAAGAGCACTTGTTTCACCGCTTGCCAGGATGTTTCCTTAGACGTGTGCCAGTTTATTGAGGCAAGGCAAAGAAAAGCTTTGATGCTACCAGACTCTTTCAGATTACTCCAGCAGATTTTTTTATTTACTTCACATCGAGAATCAGAACTTCTAAAGATTGATGTTTTTATAGCAAGTGTCTCACTTCTTTGTCAGACCTCGCAGCTTCATCAAAGTCTGTTAGATATTCTCTCGATCTGCGTTCTTAGAGCGTTCTGTAGAAACCCTGCAGCTCATCTGAAGTCCCACTGTTGATGTTTCACTTTGATGCAGAGGGTGTGATTAAGGCTAGGTTAACAAACGTTCTCTGACATCTGTGTACAGTTAAGCACCGGGCTTTTGTCTCATTGTGGGACACAGAGAGTGAGGAAACAGGTACAACACGTGGTGGGTCCTGACTGAGGCAGGAAGAGCGATATGAACAAAGACAATGCCAACAGAGGGAGAGACCTTCAGGAACAGAAAACAGCCCCCTAACCAAAGAGCTGCACAGCGCTTTATGGCACTGGTGGGCATTGCAGGCGCTGCTGTGAACTCCTTTTTACCTCAAAGTGTGTGGAAGTGACATCAGAGGCGGCCCGCTGCGACAGGAAGGGCTGACATCAACCCTCTCCCCCTCCATCCAAAACAACAATTGCAGGTGCTAAAGGATGTCAGTGTTTGAACCTGGACTCAAGGCCTCCTCGCTGCTCTTTTGACCTCACACTGCATGAGTATACATCTGTGTGTGTGTGTGTGTGTGTGTGTGACAGTGTGAAGTTCGGGTCTGTGCCAAGTACAGTATGTACTATAACACTGTTACAAGCCCCTACGCTGGGAGAATACTCAGGGTGTTGCTCCTTGCAGATTTTGGCCGGACCTTCCACAGCTGAGAGACGTGTGAGGCTGAGGGGGGCTCAGATTTAGCAAGAGGTCAAATTAGCACATGCAAAAATTTCCCGCGAATGATTGCTTTCAGTTTAGGGAGGGATTTCTGGAAATTCCTCTCAAATGAGTTGACCTCAGTCAGTTTCAGTTGCAAGGTTTCGGTTGCACACTCACACACACTCACACACACTCATATCTACACAAAGTGTAGCCGCCTATTCCCCAGACCGTGCTGTCATTTTCATCGCTGCTCTCAGAGCCGTACCTCCGAGCATAAAGAGAAAGTTGGAGGAAGAATAATGTCATTGGTTTTGGCCTTGGTTCGTGAACATTAAACACTTCAAAGCGTGAGTTACGTTGGAACAGCTCAGCGCGCTGGCTGTGCTCCACAGTTATGCCTGATCAGGCATATTTTCTTTTGCTTTCACTCACACACACACACCTACACAGCTCTCCTCGTTGCTTTCTCACTGTCTCCATCTCTCGTCTCATGCATCATACACACTCTGCTGTCACTCTGCATCGCACTGATGAAACATGTAGAAAGCCACAGTCTTATAAACAAACACTCCTCTCCCGTCTCTCATCCCTCTTTCTCTTGGTTTCACTCCTGAGAACACAAACGTCTCTGGCGTAGCCTTGAGAAGTGACCACCACCCACTAATCTTCTCCTCAGAGCAGCCCAGTTTGCTTCAAATTAAAACCTTGACACCCCTTCTCCTGGGACTGCAGCGCTCCAAAACTGGAAGGTGGTTTTACAGCTCTTTGCCCTCCTTTTTCCTTTTTTTATGCTTCTCTTCCCTCTCGCTCCTGATCTTGTTGTGAATCATTCCTCTTGATTATACGGTATCATGGGCCCCCTGCTCGCTGTCATTGCTCATTCACTCCTCAATGATTATGTAGTGGTAGAAAGAGCCGGTGTCGGAGCAGCAAACTGCAGCCTGAGCTCCTCTGAAACAGGCTGACTAACTCCAGGGTGGAGAGTGTTGACCTGGGAGGGCGTCTCCTCCATATTTGATGAGTTGTAAAGCTTGATTACATCTCAGAGAACAGGCAGGGCAGGGCTGGAGAGCTTTGATATCGTGAGGCTGCACTTAATGAGAGTGAAAAGGCTGGGTTTAACTGCATGGAAATACAGCCTGGAAGATGGGCTGGGTGTGAGCTGAGTGTGTTTAATGGCACTTGTGCTGTGCTGCAGTTTCCCAACCTCTCCCACACGATGACACTTTAAGTCCCCACAGTTGGCCTGACACGCTGGGATGATATTTGGTGTTCCTCAGAATCCTTCGTGCAGCAGGAACACCTACATTCCTCTGTGCCATATGTCATGACATGAGCCTCCCTTCTGCACAGGAAAGGAGGAATCCCCGGGGAGCAGGAGTGATTGTCCAGAGGAGACGCTCAGAACAAACTCATGATAGCGAAGGATAAGCAACCCATCCTCGATTTGGAAATACCTCGCATGTTTTATCCGACTCACCTCCTGTTGATGGGAGATAAAGTGAAACATCTACAGGAATGATGGTGGAGTATCCGAGCTGTTTGTGCCAATTCTTATCGCTGATAGGTCCAAGATTAAATCTACAACGGGCCATGATGCACGACTGCAGGAAGCAGAGGGGCAAAGGTCAGCCAGGACAGGAAATGCAACGTGAGATGTGGCTTTATAACGCTGAAGAGAGAAAGAGAGGAGTGGGTGGTCGGCTCATTTCTGCTCTGAGACAGACCAGAGTAACACTGTCCAACAAATGAAGACTAAAAAACTGCATTTTGGCAGAGAAATGCAGCAGAATGTACTACCACAGACCCCCCCCCCCCCCCCCCCCCCTTGGGGTGGGGTGGGGGGGGGGGGGGTTCATCGTGGGGATTTGAACCAACTCTTCTCTTGTGCAGTGATGCATTCACATCCCTGCGTCAGCACATAAATGGCCTGTGTGATGTTTCATGTCAGGGGAGCAGCCTGATAACACGGCCGCCTCTGAGAGAGACAGAGAACCCTTCTGGCCTCATACTGTACTTAACAAAGAGCTGAGAGAGACAAACACACACACACACACACACACACACACACACACACACACACACACACACACACACACACACACACACACACACACACGCAAGCAGACCCCCCCCCCCCCCCCCGATGGGACTCTGCTTCACACACGTGCTCAACATTTAGTGGCCTTAAAGTGTGTTTGAGCGTCAGGAAGCTGCCTTTGAGCAGGACAGAGGAGACAGACAGCGTCACATCAGCACTTTATCTCATGCGATGTGTTTGTTTAGTAAACAAACTGAGACAAATGAGACCATAATCTGAACAGTTTGACGACTGTGGACTGAGTGTATTTGTGAGCTTCAATTTCTCTCTTCTTCAGAGCGGTTTCACTTTGTTTCTTAGAGATAAATGTGCCATAAAGGCCAGGGCTGAAATCTTTGAGATCAAATGAATCCAATGAAAGCAAAGCCCCGTTTCCACCAAGCGGACAAAGAAGAAAAACATGACAGTTAACTGTTTAGTGACGCCATTTTCCAAACAAAAAGAAAATCATCTTCATGAGTTATGTTCATATGTTGGTCTTTATTACTGCTGTCGCACAGGTAGTGACAATTCTTTCAGCCAATCAACGGACTGCAGTGTTTTTAGCTCCACCTTCTGGGGTTGGTTTGGTATGTCTGGCACCCCATCAGAAGGGTACCAAAAATTGGGATGGCATGGGGCCTGTCCTGGTTTTAGTCAAAGGAAAAATCACAAGACAAACTGTATATGTATCAAGCTGTATCAAGACAAACTGAACTGAACCGCTTGGTGGAAACAGTTAAACTCCAGTGATGTAAACAAACTTGAGAGTCTGTCAATGAAATGTAGAGTGAGGTTACGTTGGCTCTGATTGGTGAGGTTGGAGTTGGTAGATGAGCTCTGGTAGGACATAACCAGGAGTCACTAACATTATGGACACATCTCAGAGCAGTGAATCTCAGCTGGTGGGTCGCTAGACTATGACTGGTGACTTGAAATGCATTATACTATGACTATGACTTTTTTTTTTTTTTTTTTTTAAAGGGCTCTTTTCAGTTCAACTTTCTCATCACCTGCTGCTGGCTTCTGCTGCGCACACACACACACACACACACACGCACGCACGCACGCACGCACGCAGGCATGCAGGCACGCACACATGCACGCACGTTCACTATCACACTGCCTTTACTATCACTTGCGAGGTTCCTTTAATAACCATAGCAACTAATGACTGCACTGGTATTGTTTGACGACTCTGTTAAGGCGCACCGGAGGAAGCCTGAGCGGGGCTGTGTGTAAGAGCACTGGTATTTAGTGTGCGTCGGTGAGTCATGAAGTGTTACACCTGTTCCCCTCTCTGAGGAGAGCACAGCTGGCCCTGTCTCTCAACACACACACACACACACACACACACACACAATCCACAAAGCACAATCCTCAAATCTCTTCCAAGCAGGAGGGAGTTTAAGTCAATCTGGAGAACATCTGCCCTGTAAACACCACCACAGGATCCACAGAAGCCTAACTTTGCTGTTAGTTGATAGCTCAGGCTTGTAATGGTCTTCTGTAATGATCCACACAGGCACACTTACGTATCCAGCGGTTAGATCACAGACACACTATCTTTTGTTCCGGTGTCTACTTCAGGAAGCACTGAGCAAGCCGGGACGGAAAGAGGTAAGGAAGCTTTAGTGCATCCTAAACTCCATCCTCAGGTTACACTTCCTATAATCCACCACGCGGTAATTAGCGCTCGTTAGCCAACTAGCCAGCTCATGTGATGAGGAAGAACGTGCTCAGCTCCCACGTGCAGGCTCTGATTTGCTGGAATATTAAGCACAGTATGAAGGCCAGGGCCCTCCAGAGAGCAGTGTGTGTGTGTGTGTGTGTGTGATATCCATCCCCTGCAATACATCAGGACAAGATACATCAGCTAATTATCAGGTCTGAACAGTAGCTTAGCTAAGGCTGTGTATAAAGGTTTTCCTCCTGCTGGATGCTCCTGCAGTAGCCTGTGGCCTCTGATGCTAATTAGCTTCCTCTTCTTATTGTGAGCAGCAGCTTTCAGGATGTGTGTTTCTACTCCCAGCTTCATTCTGCCTGCTGAACATGTCGCTATCAGGGCCTGGAATATATAAGTAAACAATGAGGTTAATGGATTATCACATCTTATCACAGAGGTTTCTGTTTCAGCCTCCTTCAGTAAGAAAACTTGTAAGCAGGTAATCGATGGTTCCTCTTTGACTCTAATGAGTGTGTTTGTCCCCTCACAGTGAAGGAGGATTGTGTGTCAGATGCTGAGGACGATGTGAGCACAGACGCCCTCATGGAGGAGATGCTCCAGCAAGGAGACACGGCCGTCATCTACCCAGAAGCCCCCGAGGACGAGCCTCAACGCCAGGACACCCCTGACACCAGCATCCATGATGAGAATGGTTCGAAGATTTCCTAACAGCATCTTAAACCATCAATGTGAAAACAAATGTCAACCTTTTCAGGAGGATCTATAAGTCCAGTGTTTTCTGTGCTGAGCTGTGAACAAGTAGATGTCAACGTCCTTAAGTCCTTAAGGTCCCTAAGACTAAAAACACAGAAGGTCATCAAGATACTGAAAAGAATCAAATAAAATCCATCCAGTAAAACCAGTCTAAGTACGTGTAACAGGTGAAACAACTTCAATAAAATTGTTTCAGGTTTAAATGCCAAAAGCTCGAGCAAGAAGGTAAAACGAGCTGCACCCTGTCCTCACAGTTTGGCAGGTCACTGAAGTTGTTTAAGCTGAAAGATATCCCATCAGCCTCTGCTTTGCCTGTGCAACTACAGCCCTAAACGTGTACTCCTCTGAAACTGTCAGCCTGCATCCACCTGCAGGCTCAGACTGCAAGAGGTTGAAGATGTTATCCCTCGTCGTCTGAATGTTCAGTTACTCTCTCTCTCACACACACACACATACACTCACACACACTTTTTCCAACATGGGAGCACACAGTCACTGTTTCTGCTCCTACAAGTTAATTACTGACCCCTGAGACGACTCTACCTGCGTCCCGTCTCACCTCAGGTGTTAACTCCACCCCATTAACGCCACTCTCTGATATCATTACACACACTGCTCTTTGTTAAGAGCAGTACACCGGGGCCTTTATTGCCCCTGGGCTTTTGGCTTTTACCTGCTGTTGCTGCAGCAGAGGGGAAAAAGAGAGGGAGGAGGGGGGAAGAGGGGGGAGGAAGAGAAACAGCAACACCTGAGTAAATTTGTCACGTCTGTTCCAGCTCTGACTCACAGCTACCTGCGTGATAATGTGTGTGCGTTCCCATCCCCAGGCCCTCACCTGTACTGCAGGGAACTTAATACATCACCTGTTAACGAGGTAATGCTTCACCTGTGTGGGAGCCGCGCCGCTGAGACCCTCTGTGAGGACTGAGCAGGAGGCGGTGTACACTTTCCCCTACCTGTGTGGGTGATTTTAAATGTTTCCAGCCCATAATAAGTGATCAGAGTTCAGATCAGAGGGAGCTGTCAGGGCTGAGAAAGAAGCAGTAAAGCAGAGATCAAACCAGGCAGCTCAGCTTGTTTTCTTTAACACAGCAGGAAGACCTCAGCATGGATCACTAATCAGCTTTCATCCATTTGGTTACCTGGGTGCTGTTTACCTGAGGGGGAGGATCTCTCACAGTCTGGTGAAATAGCAGAGGAGTGTTACTCTGGCTGGCCTTGAGTAACATCAAAGAGCCCCCCTGGTTGACCATGTGTTTTTAACCCCTTCCTCTCCCTCCTCTTTTCACTCTCACTTTATCTCCTCCTCCTCTGTGTTTTTCCTCTCCTCCTCAGGGACTCCTGACTCCTTCTCTCAGCTGCTCACCTGTCCGTACTGCGCACGTGGCTACAAGCGTTACAGCTCTCTGAAGGAGCACATAAAGTATCGGCACGAGAGGACTGAGGAGAGCTTCAACTGCCCCGAGTGCAGCTACAGCTTTGCTTACCGCGCTCAGCTGGAGAGGCACATGACGGTCCACAAGAGCGGACGGGATCAGGTAGAGACAGAGCAGCTGACCAAAGACTTTCAGCGTCACCTTACACCAGCCAGAATGATAACCACAGTTACTGAGCTCATCTCTACAGATCACAGTCATAGATCACTTTCATTGATTCTCAAGACACATTTTTAACCCTTTAAAGCCTGACCCATCAAAAATTACACAGACAATTTGATTTTTTTTAACTGAGATGTTTATCAACCCTTCTGACACAGCCTGCAAAAAATATTGCTATATCATTTTGTTTATGAAATTTTTTTTGTATCACATTTTTTAAAAATTGGGTGGTTTTGGCAACTTTTTCATAAAGTTTTTAGTAAATGTTTATTCATTCAATGCAGAAAATACTTATTTTTAAAAATAAGTAACAATTTAGATGTTTTTCTTACTGCAGCTTGTTGAAAGCTAGCAATGATTTTCCTGATAAGTGTGTGGATGATTGAAAAAAGCACTAATAATCCTCAAGGGGGGTAGAAAATATATATTTTTTTATTATTTATAACAGGTTTTTAATGAAACTATTTATCATGTTGATGAGATAGAGGTCTTTGAAGCTCGCGTATCAAACATGATACATTTGGCAGTAAGGGGTTAAATAAAATCACATTGAAAAAAAATAAAACAAGCATTTTGAGCTAAATTTCACTAAACTCACTGAGTGGTCTTGCTTATTTTAAAGCTTTTGAATCTTTATTTAGAGGTTTGGAGAGTGAAAAGAGCAGTGAACTGGGGGAGAGAGCAGGGAAATACAAGTTGGATTCAAACATGAGTCGCCTGCATTAAAACAGGACGCAGTACTTGATCACTAAGCCAAACCAGCACCTGCAAACTTGTTTTCTTTATCCGAGAAAGGCCAAAGTCATCTTGTGGGAGAGTTTTTAATCATTCATTTAGCTTCTTTTTGTTTTTTAATATTCACACTTTAGATTTTCTTTGCTTCGATTAACCATCCTTTAGTCAATATCCTCTTATCAAGCAATTTAAAAGTCATTTGCAAAAGACAGCAACAAAATAGAAAGTTCAAACATTGAATACAATTAAATACAATTCTTTTCTTTTCCTCTAAAATGTGAATCATCTCTCTTAGATTAAAATATTTCATGTATCTATACCTCACATGTCCGCTTTCACATACTTCAACACCTCTCCATTATCTCTGATTAGTGTCAGTAGAGCTCTTGTGTTGCTGTTGTAATTAAGCTCTGAGAAAGTGATTCTGAATTATGCAAACCTACACAGACGCTCCAGTCTCCTTCCCTCAGCCGCTCACTTCCAAACATGATAAATAAACATGAGCTTTTGCCCCGATTGATTAATGACACAGTGACATGAATGAGTAGCAGTTCAAAGGTTGTGTTTTCATTGTGTATCTCACTAAACGTACCCTCCCTCTCTCTCTCCCTCTCTCTCTCTCTCCCTCTCTCTCCCTCCCTCTCTCTCTGTCCTCTTCTGACAGAGACACATCACACAGTCGGGAGGCAATCGTAAATTCAAGTGCACTGAATGTGGCAAAGCATTTAAATACAAGCACCACCTGAAGGAGCACCTACGCATCCACAGCGGTGAGTGGACCACCTCTATCTCCATGGCAGCATTTTGTGTGTGTGTGTGTGTGTGAGAGAGAGTGTGTCAGAGTGTGTGAGTGCTGGCCACAGATGTTTCAGTGTCCACTGATTCAATATTTATATTTTATTCATGTTTAAGCTGATGCTCTGTGTTTAGACATCCTTCATTGTGTTACGGGGCATTGTGAGCTCTTCCTTAATGTGCCATAATTGTGTTTCTTTTGGCGTTACCGGACAGCAATTAGAGAAGGGCATTTCCCAACGGTGCCATTACATCAGCATTTAAGCATCATTGAAATGCATTAGAGCTTTTTCCTGCCCAAAGCCTAGCTTCTTCATTTAGCTTCATTCGCTAATGGAAATCTGTTTCTCTCCCTCTCCTCTGTCCATCTGTCTCTCTCTCTTTATGTCAAACACATTGTGGTTTTACTCAGGAGAGAAACCGTACGAGTGCTCCAACTGCAAGAAGCGCTTCTCCCATTCAGGCTCGTACAGCTCCCACATCAGCAGTAAGAAGTGCATCAGTGTCATCTCAGTGAACGGCAGACCACGCTCGGGGAACACCAAAACCCAAAACCAGGGTCCATCACCAGTGCTGCCCTCACCCCCCTCAGTCCTCCGCACTCAGATCAGAGAGAAGCTGGAGCACAGTAAGCCCCTGCAGGAGCAGCTGCCCCTCAACCAGATCAAGACAGAACCTGTGGACTACGAGTACAAGCCAACTTTGCTCACACCCTCCGCTGTGACTGCCATGAATGGAGGGATCTTCACTGGAGGTGCTGCTGCTCCTCTACAGGGCACAGTACAGGCCGTGGTCCTGCCCACTGTGGGGCTGGTGTCGCCCATCAGCATCAACCTGGCAGACCTGCAGAACGCTCTCAAAGTGGCAGTGGATGGTAACGTCATTCGCCAGGTGATCGAAAGCAATGCCAAAGGACAGGGACAGGTGAACTCGGGGTTAACCACTGGAACTGTACACCCCCCACAGCAGCAGCTCATCTCAGCCATCAGTCTGCCCATCGTGGGTCAGGATGGAAATGCAAAAATTATCATAAACTACAGTCTAGACCCCAACCAAGGTCAGATCACACAACACAACCTGAAGCAAGAGCCTGAGCCCATCTCACTGACTCAGAGCACCACTGACTCCTTCAAGTCCCAGAAACTCCCTGAAGACCTCACCACCAAAGGCTCCAGGCCCCATGAGACTAAAGAAAAAGAGGAAACGACCACTAAAACTTGTCTCCTGTGTGATAACTGTCCTGGGGGGCTGGAAACTCTCCACTCCCTCAAACACTGCAAGAAGGACTGTCTCAGGCTAAACGGATCCAGCCTGGAAAAGTCTGAGTCTGCTGTTGCAGCTTTGTTGTCAGAGGGAGGACTTTGCAACCAGCCTAAGAACCTGTTGTCCCTGCTCAAGGCCTACTTTGCCTTAAATGCAGAGCCCACCAAGGATGAGCTGGCCAAGATCTCTGACTCAGTCAGCCTACCGATCCCTGTGGTTAAGAAGTGGTTTGACAAAATGCAGGAGGGCCAGATATCACTGGGTGCTCCAACACCTCCCTCAGAGGAAGAGGACACCTGTGAAGCTGGCAGTGTGGTGTCTCTTGTTCCAGGCAAGGACAAGACCATGAGCCCCTCTGTGAACCAAGACAGCCCTACAGAGGCCACCCCGGCTGAAGTTAACGGCACCCACAGCTCGCCAGCCCCCCCTTCACCACTAAACCTGACAGCGGATGGTCCCATCCCAGCCCAGGCATCCGGGAGCACTGAGGGGCCCCTCGACCTGTCGCTGCCAAAACCTACAAGAGAGGAGGCCGAGAGAGTGGTGACCAAGTCCCATGTTTACCCCTCCCCTCCCTCAGGCTTGACCAATGTGGAAGAACCCCTAAACTTAACTTGCACAAAGAAAGAGGCATCGCCACTCTCAGCCATGGGCGGCAGCCCCCTCGCACTGTACGCCAGCCAGCCAAGTGCCAAACCCCTCGACATTGTGACCACAATGCAGTGCCTTAGGGCACTATCCACTAACAACAAACAGACTATCCTGATCCCCCAGCTGGCTTACACCTATACCACTACAGCAAGCAGCCCAGCAGGGACGGAGACGCAGGACACCATCCACCTCAACGGGATAAAGGTGAGCTGACATTCAGTGCCTGTGGTTTACTGTGGTTTACTGTGGTTTACTGTGGTTTACTGTGTTTTCTGTCCTTGATTTAAGTTCATTTTGACAAATTTGTCTGTATTCTTGATATACCTCTATCTGAAACATAAAACAAAAAGATTAACAAGCTGAACAGTGACCGCTCAGGTGGAAGAAGGCAGAATTTTCACCTTTAAAAACAGCCAAGCTTTTGTTAGCAGTTTTTGTTCCAAGCTAAGTTAAATATCTTTACTCAGGGTGCAGATATGAAGGTGGGATGTTTGTCAAATTATGTCCAGGATGGTTTATAAGCACCACCCAGTGCTTCATTCCTCCTCTTTGTAACGTCTTAGTAACTTTTTGTCAACATACTGTCTGCCAAAGACAAAGTTGTTTTTGAAGTGTAAACTGCTTTATTGGCTTCCTCAACAGTCAGTGTTTCTCCTGTGTCTTTTGAGGTCAACCACAGCAGATTGGTTTGATGCTGAACCCTTGTTTTCTAAATTAAATGATATTCAGTGTCTTTTCGGGATGGCATTTTGAGAAGCAGCTGGATCAGAATCAAGTTGGCTTTTCTCTTCTGGGAGCGATCAGTCAAAGCCCTCAGTCCAGATCATTACTCCTTATTGTTCCAAAGCATCAGAAGATGATAGATCGTCTGGAAGCATCTCAAACCTAATCAATAACTTTTATATAGAAACGTCAGAATTCAGTGCTCTGTGAAAATGATAGCCCTTAATAGTTCTTCATTGTGCAGACACCTAATGGTCGTGTAATGATGGATGTAGATCTCTGGGTGTGTGAGTGATCTTTCTGTGCTGTCACCAGGAGGACATGAGGCTGCACTTTACTGCAGAGCCTTTATTGATCTGCTGGAATCTGTTTAAACAGCACACCTCTGCCTGCCTCATTGATTTATTGTTGTTGTATTATACTTTCGTGTTAAGTGGATTGGCATAGACCTGCCCTGTAAAAACGAGCACTGTGTGTTATATTTCTTCTTCTTAATATTGCCCTCCATGCTTTGACTGCACCAGTGATGAGTTTTACCAGCCCTGGGAGAGGAACAGACTGAAGGTGTGCTCATAATTTGTTTCATAGCAAGGGAAATATTGGTTAAGTGCAGTTTTACAGCTGCCTCCTGAGAGTGCGTTGGCTTGGATATGACAGGACATCATTTCCTGCAGCCCAGTCACTGAGGCTGTTGACTAAAATGGTTCAAATCTGACTGATATGAGATTCTTTAGAACAAATGCCACAAAAAAAGAGTAAAATTTTCATTTTTAGTAATAAACATGGATCTTACATGGTTAACTTTTATAATATATCTACACTGGAATCATACATTTTTCACCATGACTGATTTTTTTCATTATGACTTTAAGCATGCTGAAGACACCTGATTTGAGGTTAAAGCAACGAAAGACAAAAACTAATCCTTCAGGTTTCAAGACGGCCTTTGCCCCGATTCTCAGACTCAGGCCCTAAAAATCCTTATCAAGGGTCAAAACATGCTGTGTTGGACAAAACACACACATCACCATGTCGACATCATCTTAAGCATTGTTTTATAATGTTTTACTGCTTTAAAGTAGTTTCATATTGTTATGTATCAGGAAAACATTCTAATAGCACCAAAGTGGATCGTGATCAGTGAATTTAAATATCTGTCAGCCCCTGAAGTCTTCTTCTGTTTAACCTTGTTTTGAGTTTCTACTAAATATCCGTGATTTGTGGTTTTCTCCAGGAGGAGAGGCTGGACACGGGCTCAGAGGGTGTGTCCACTGTGGAGGAGCAGAACGACTCAGACTCAGGCCCTCAGAGGAAGAAGATGAAGAAGACAGAGAGCGGCATGTATGCCTGTGACCTCTGTGACAAGATCTTCCAGAAGAGCAGCTCTCTGCTGAGACACAAATACGAACACACGGGTAAATACAAACCCTCGCATGTTTCCCAGGCTTACATAAAAAACAAAAATCAGAACCGGAACTTGTCTCAACGTCACGTACTGCTGGCTCCTTGGAAAGATGAGTCAGAGCATGAGTAAAAAGGGGATTTTGAGCTCCAGCGTACGAAGGGTGGACACCTCCATTCCTGCAGGTATTACTCAACATGCACAGAAGAGGTCTGAGAAGTTCTTTCCGCCAACTCCCCACCTCTGCGCTGCCAGCTTCTCATGTGAAGCACCAAATGTTGCAAGAGGCGAGCTCTGGTAGTGATTTGGATCGTTCAGAGATGATGTTTCTGTGGCCAAGTGCAGGTCAACGCTCTCAGAGGCGTTTTACTTATTTTTTTCTTTATTACTCTGATACCTGGCTTCCAAACACAGTTTTCAGCTCCAAATGATCTCATGCTAGGTGAAACTTGCTGTTCCCTGCCTGGATAAAGTTTCCTTGAAGGTTTTAGAGCGGGTTTGTTGTGATTTTGTTGTAATGTTTGGACATGTTCTCCTTGGATACATTGATGATCGATGCTGTTATGAGCCTTGAATTCAGCCTTTCACACACCATCGCAGGGTTTCTTGGATTGCTCTGCAGGGATCTGTGTTGTGTTTTAATTTTATCATGAACATTTTTCACACAGTAGGAAGTGGAAACAGGGAAACAGAGTCAACCACGAAGGCAACATGTGTGTCGATGGATAAATTTAGTGTTTTAGAAGAGAAGGTTGCTGTGAGCAGTCTGCAGGAGAAGAATCTGGTTGGCAGCACCTCCACCGTTCCCTCTCCTGGACTGGTATGAAATAGGTTGTCTCCTCCTGAGGATGTGGTTTGGTTGGTGATGTTTACCCAGCAGCCTGCATTGGGATTGATTTTTTGAAGCTTATTTTGTAATCTCCATTTAGCTTGAGGCAAGCAAGATCTTTGGGGAGGTATTATGTAAATGCAGTACTTCAAGGACATGTCCAAGATAAGAGGATGTGAGCGCCGTACTGATACTGAAGTCCAGGATTTTTCAAACACTGGGCGTCAGTCCCGTCCAAACACAAGGACGACGCTGGATAACAGTTTCTGTTTGTGCCCTCTGAAAACACAGATGAACATGTTTAGGTTTATGTTAAAGGCTCAATGAAGACTGCATTTCCCATGAGCACCATCATCCACTGTGGTTAAGATGTGTTTTACCCCTTCTCCATATATGCTAGTTCGTTGCTCGTTCCAGGCCAGTGAACGCACATGTTTTTTCTGTTTCCTCCAACAAAGAACCAGCTCGAGGTGTGAAAAGCTGGTGCTCAGCCGGCCGCACTTTCTTGTTGGGCTGACAACACCAGGGGGCGGGGGCAGGGTTACTGTGACCAACGATCAGTGAAGAAAACAGCCATTCATAAAAAGAAGAGCTGCCGAGCCAGTTGTCTGTCATGTTTCCTCATTCAAAACTTGAAATAGAGACAAAGCTGAAGCAGCAATGAATGACCTCTCCTATAGATCAGCTCCATACTTTATTTAACAGACTAAATAGACTCATGTTATTTATCTTATTTAAATGACGGGATGTCATTTCTAACTCATAGTTGTGCGTTCACATTTCTCCTCTGCTCTCTGCACCTTGTATGGCAGAGTTCAGCCCTGATGCCTGCACACACATCCTTACACAGACGGAGAGAGAAAGACGTGCACACTCCATGTAGCAGACAGAAAAATGAATCATGTCACAATGACAGCAGGACACACAGATAAAAAGAAAATATCTGCCTTCTAAAAACTACTCAAAAGATGAGTTGACACAAAAAATCATAATTTGTTGCAGCACCAATTCTACTCTGTGTATAAAAATGCAATAAAACAGTTTAAAAGTTAAAAACAAGTTTAAGTATTAAATGTTCATTACCATGAACCACAGATAAACAAACTTCTACAAACTACGTAAAGTAATGTGCAAGAAAAGTCACTTTTAATATTTCTTCATTTGAAGGAAAGGTATGAATGTGAATCCTCATATCTCCATAGTTGATGATGTAAAGTAGGAGACATATCTCTTCTTCTTTGGACCTGATCAGACGTCTTGGACAGCGACCTCCATAGAGTGATGCTGAGTAGAGAGCTGCTTCACTGAGGACGTGTGTGTGTGTTCTAGGTGCTGATGTGTGCATGACAACACATATTCTCTACAGCAGCTATGAACGAGCCTTTAATTGGTATCAACCTGACAAAGTGAGAGCCTGCAGAAACCAAGAGTGTGTCTGAGAGATGTGTGTTTTATCATTTTTTATCCTGCTTCAGTATCAAACATGAGGACGAAACATGTCAATTAAACTAATCAACAATATATTAAGAAAAAATGATTCTTGTGTGTTTGGATCATCTGAAGCAAACAGTCACTAAAAAGTCAGTATAAAGAAATTTCTAATTTAATCTGTCTGATACTGAGACTGTTTCGTTCAATCTTGAACTACGAGCCTTCAGTTCACGTCCAGCTCTTTGTCTTCCATTTGTCTTCAGAAGTCTCTCTCAGACCTCTGTGAGCCCCTGAGTTATTAGCATGAATAAAAACATGATTAAGAGTTGGTGGAACCTCTAAACTGTAACAAAAACACTCAGAGTTTTAAAAGCAGTAAAAGCTGTCTCCATTAAACCCATGTGGCACAGATTATCAAAGCCATTGAACTCCCAGCATGTGGAAGTGATGCCAGAACAGACCTCATGTTTTATCTTCCATCACTCTGCAGTGTTTACTGTTTTCCTTCTACATCTGGGGCTTCTCACTCAGCATTATTTCATTTCTCTCAAACAGAGATGTTGATGCGTATTTGTTTTCTCTCTCCTGCAGGGAAGCGACCACACGAGTGCGGCATCTGCAGCAAGGCCTTCAAACACAAGCACCACCTGATCGAACACATGCGCCTCCACTCGGGGGAGAAACCATACCAGTGCGACAAGTGTGGCAAGCGCTTCTCTCACTCAGGCTCCTACTCGCAGCACATGAACCACCGTTACTCCTACTGCAAGAAGGAGTCGCAGAGCCAAGGAGGAGGACCGGGGAGCCCAGAGGACGAAGCAGAGGCTCAGGCTGAGATGGAGGCTCTGAACCGGTTACAGACGCTCCTCGGGACCTCCCAGCTGGACTTAGACGATCGAGGGAGCAGCACCAGAGAGGAGGAGAGCGAGGAAGAGGAGGAGGAGGAGGGTGCAGTGGACATGGGCGACATTCAGGTGGTGCAGATAGAGGAGGAAGGAGGGGATGAGGAGGAGGAAGAAGAAAGGAACGAGGAGGAGATAGAGAGAGTACTAGTGGAAGGAGCAGCAGAAGAGGAGGAGGAGGAGGGAGAGATGGAAGGGAGAGAGGAGGCTGACACAAGGCAGGAGGAGGTGCTCGGCAGCATTCAGGAAGAGGAGGAAGTCAAAGGAGAGGAAGAGGAGGAGATGGATACAGAAGACAGAGTGGTGGAAGAGGAGAAAGCTGAGGAGGAGAGTGGAGACGAAACAAACAGAGAAACAGTTTCTGAAGACTAGAGGTGGAGGACACAGGAGGAAGGAGACTCCTCCATGAGTCACAATCAGACTCCTCCTCCCCTCCCCACGCAGAGGAGGAGGAGAAGAAGAAGGAGCACGACGTCTCCTCACTCTGTTTGTTTCGGTTCACTACTGTGTAGAAATCCAGGTGTGCCTGAAAAAAATACTAGTGACTTTTCCACAGGAGAAGGATGTCTCACTGTTAGAAGAATCCATTTGTAAAAAAATGAAGACGAACATGAATTTTAACAAAGGAAGGAAATGCATTATACAGACTTTGGAAGCTAGAGCCGACACGTTTTAGATAATGTTTTATTACTAAAACACCTTGGGTCATTTCTTTTTATCAGTGTTACTAATTTTATCACTCATATTTTAACCTTTAAAAGCTGTACAGTTGGGAGATATTTCTATACCTTTTTATTGCCAATGAACAAAAAAGTCAGTATTTTATTAAGTTGGAAGGAAAATAAGAAAAATCCTGTGCACTACAAGTGGCTTGGTTTACCTTTGGATTGAACAGTTCAGTTGTGTTTTCTACCCTTCAGTATTACCGCACTAGATACACCACATCATCACGCTAGCTGATGTTAGCATGACTTTTGTTTTTGGATGATTCTGATTGGACTGTGAGCCTTAAGAAGAAAAACAAAGGAGAGCGGGAATAGTTCCTTTTTAGTCCTTTTTGTTCCCTTTAGATGCATTTTTGTCAAAGTTTCTGTTCATACTGTGTTTTAGAGGACACCTTTGACATTTTGGGGAAATGCTTGAATTGTGTTTTCTGGAGTGGGACGAGGAGGTCAGGACAACTCATATGTATAAATTTAAGGACAGAACGTAAATCTACTAAAGCGTGAAGTCAATCCTCTGCTCACAATCAGAGTCCAACAGGTAACTTTACCGTTTGTCAAACTAAAGTCTGGAGAGGTGGAGACTGTCACAAATAAGGGTCAAAAAGTGTCAAAAATGTTTGTGGGTTGGCTCCATTTACAGGGCTAGAAATAAATATAACAAACATAAAAAACATAAAAAATATGGACTGAAAAAATGTAAACATAAAATTTGTTAATAAGCTACACTGCAAAAAAAAATGAAATCTAATTAAGTGTTTTGTCTTATTTTTAGAAGAAAATGTTTTTTTAGACTCAATATGAGCCACATTCACCAGAGCAGTCCAGAAACATGTCTTATTTCAAGAAATTTAAGACAAAAAATGAGGTCTGAGTTGCTTTAAACAGGTAAAAAAAAATCTGCAAGTTAGTTAAGAGAAAATTTAAGACATTAATTGTAATTTAAGGAAACTTCAGGAGGAGCAAATTTTTTTCATGCCCTTGGCTATTTTTTAAAAACTTGTTAGAAGCGAATCAGTACGATGGAAGATTAGGGACATTTGGAAAAAAAAAGTTAATTTATGAGAATAAACTGTAACTCAACACAACTTCATCAAGACAACGCTCTCAGTTCATCCTCTTTGAGTAGGACCATGGACGCTCCTATAAAACAACCTTTTAGAGTAAAGTTTGTTTTTAACATAATTTAAATTAATTCATGAATTTAATCTGAGAAATCTATTTTTTTATTCTTGTAAATTTACTTTTTTTAAAAAAATAATAATAATACAACATGGCTCTTTTCCCCTGTCCTGCCTCAAAGCTCATTTTTGTCTTTAAATAACTTGAAATAATATATTTTTATAATACTTTTTTTGGACTTGTCAGGTGAATGTGGCTCATATCAGTTATAATAAGGTATTTTTTACTAAAAATAAGACAAAAACACTTGATTAGATGTCAGTATTTCCAGTGTAGAATAACCAGACCAGAATAAATAATAAATAAATACCAACAACTAACTTTAAAATGATGAATTATCAGTACAGTAAGGAAGCAGCTCGGACGTTTCCAGTCATCTAAGTATAAAGCCTCTGTCACAAAGTTTTCTATGAAATCCATAGTTCCTCACGAAACCCTGTCAGTTTCTTTTTGTTGCTGAAAAGAGAAAGAAGGAAGAGAAATCAGAGACAGTGAGTGTGTTTCTGTCACTCGATTTCTCCTGAATCTTTCTAATCTGTCTAAAGAGTGAGAAACATGAAATTGTTTGAAACTGTGAAAAACATTCAAAAGAGATAAACTGATTGACCCGCCAGACATCAGCTCCTAGTTGTCCTAATGTCAGCAGCAGGTCGAAGGAGAGAGCGATCAGAGACATTCATGTGAGACATGTTCAGTGTTGTTTTTATGGAAAAAGATCAACAGCAACAATTCAGAAGCATCAAATCTCACAGCCTACTCCAAAAGAAATAATTAAAATAAAAAAAATCAAACATCAGAATTACTAATTAATTCAATCAGCTGAACCTGATTTTCAAAGTAAGAGCATCATCCTCTCACCCAGAACATAAAAACAAGTGTATTTTCCCAAAATGTCAAACTGTTTCTTTAAATGTTTTCGAGCGAGCATCAAGAGGATTTAGAAACTCATTGTCCCTTCCCCATACTCCGAGCCATATGCAAAAAAAAAAGAAAAAAAAAAAAGGATGCATATCAGAAGTGCCATTGAACATGCTGTCGAAGCTTCGCAGCATCGATCAGGTCTGCTGGAGCCCAGATCCACCGACAGGCTGGGATACTGTGGACTCAGGCTCACCTGAGAGAGCAGAGCTCAGCCAACCACGTCTTCATGTATGACAGATTTCAGATTTTCAGTCTCTTTTTCTTGTAATCTGAGTGGCTACATGAATCATGATGCACGTTTTCTCACAGATGATGAGGGTGGCGCCTGGTTTCTAACTGCGTCCTGCCTTTCAAAGCTCGTTTACTGCACTTCTTTAACGCACCGCAACGCGCTCTGATGTCTCTTCAGGTAACAAAAAGAAGGCAAACATGAATCCTAGGAGTTCAATTCAACACCTTTTTACCTGTCAGTATTAATTTTTGTCTCTTATGTTGTTGTATGTTCTGTTTCGGTGTGTGGACTGTATGTTTCAGCGATGGCAGTATTATCCCAGCCCCCGCCGAGATGGGTCTGTCTCTTTAGTCCTAGAGAACTTTTATATTTATGTGTCTTATTTTTTTTATGTATTTCTTTATGGTTATTTATTACACTATGTAGTGTACAATACTGTAGTTTGTATTAATACGATAATATATTTTAGTATGGGAAAAAAAACATTCAAAGGCAAAAAATTGCAAGCCTGGAAAAGGAGACTCCGGCGTACTGGTGTGTTTTTTTTTCTTCGAACAAACAAACAATGTTTTCCTCACACCCTGCAAACCTGAAAATTGGAACCTGTGACCTCTCTGCATCTATTCTCATGTTAGTTTAGTTTTCTTTCCCCTCTCTGATATGAAGCTACTGAACTTTTGAAAACTAATAGTATGTCTAATAGCATGAGTGTGTGCTGTTTTATTGAAGGATTATCCTTAACCACACAAACTGTCCTTTTTGCCAAGCCAAAATAATATTGACGTATGTTTTTATGTTTTTATTTGTGCCAATTTATTACTTTATATGTCAGTGTCAAGACCACGCCCACTTTTATATGCCCCTGCCTTTAACACCATCATCCTTTTTTATAGTGACTGTTTTTTGTTTTGTTTTTTTTGTCTGTTTGTTAATTTTGTTTTGTTTTGTTTTTTTGTTTTTTGTTGGTCGTTATTTTTATTTTTGTTCATTTTTTATGACTCCCCATCTCACAATAAAAGACATCAATTACAAGCTGCTGCCTTTCTCTTGGTTTCATTATTAAACACAAAAACTACACATGAAATACTGAGCAGTAGCTTTTAGTAACTGTGTAAAAACTCCAATGAAGGAGTCAAAAAATGGAAAAGATTCATTGTGACCGTCAGTCAGAGTGGTTTTAGGGTTAGCGCCCCCTGTGATCCCTCTCGTCTCTTGCTGGAGCAAAGGGTGTCTCAGGGTGTTTCTGACAACAAACTATTCTGCTTTCTTTTCAGTCTCTCTATGACTCATCATGGATATTTAATGAGAAACACTTTTTTTAAGGGGGAGGGGGGGGGGTTACCATTCAGTGGTCCCACTGGTCCAGGGAGCAGTGAAACACTGAAATGTCTTCCAAAATCAAACACTATCATCAGTTGCATACTTCATGCATTACTGTAAAAACTATAAACAAAAACAGGAGTTCAATCTGGTATAAAACCATACAAACTGAAAACTGCTGATCTGTTTTCCACATTTCTTGTCAGTGGTATCAGAAGTAGCAGATTAGTCTAGGAAACAAAGTCAGCAATATTTGCATATGATCTATTTCCTGTTTGTTTTGGTCTGTTTCTGGATTGGTCTCTTATTGTTTTCCCACAGGACAGGGTCTCCACCCTGGGGCACTGCTGTTTCAAGGACAGGAAAGTTTGGAAACTGTGTGTTAGATAACCAGTTAAAAACTCCTGACAGGAGCTTTATACAGACCTGATCACAGACAGGCTCTAAAAACATGCTGCAGAAAAAGTCCTTTTACTTCTGCCTAAATGTAGAATAAAGGTCTTAACTAATGACAATGTTTCCTCATCTGTGTGTTGCCTTCAGCTTGTGTCAGCACGTCTGGGCCGAGCAACCATCCATAGACAAAAAAAAAAAATCTGATTCTTGTGTGAGAGGTTTCTGCACAGTCTGTGCATCAGGGTTTGACAGGGAGCTGACCTCTGTTGCCTCTACAACTGACCAGACACCTAAATCTCCAATAAGGTTGTAATTTAAAGTTTTACAGCCTAGTTTTTAGGTGTAATATAAAGGCTACTTTCATTTCACAATAAATAAATTTAAAGTCCCTGTGAGGACTTTCTAAGTAATCTTGAAAAAGTCACACTTCTAGATATGTGCCTGATCCTAATCCAGAAGAGCAGAAGCTAAACAGGAGAGTGATACAGCACAGGCTAAAGGCTAAATCACAACCAAAGGTTACAACACAGATTAAAGGTAAAACATGGGCTAAACCACAAGCTAAAGGCTAAAAAACAAGCTTAAGGCTAAACCATGAGCTAAAGTCTAAAACACAAGTTAATGGCTTAAACACGAGCTAAAGGCTAAACCACAAGCTTAAGGCTAAAACACAAGCTCAACTGTTTGTGATAATGTTCATTCCAGCCCACATGCAGCAGTTATTCTGCAGTGATCTGATCAAACTGGAGAGTCTGTCTATAAAATGTAGAGTGAGGTCACGTTAGCTCTGATTGGTAGACGTTAGCCTACGGATACATCAGACCACTGGGCTACCAGCAGTGCTTCATATAACTGGCTACTAAACCACAGAACAAACCTACATAGTTTGTTTGTTGTCACATTTCAAACAACAGCGCTGTGTAACTGTTAATAAATACCTTACCTCCTCAGGTTGTATCCAATAAAAAGTTGTGTTGAACAAAGAAAGATAGTGTTAAAAAGAAGATCTGATCTCCATTCATTTTCAAAACAAACATGACTTGTTAAGTCACAACAGTGTGGGCGTGATTTCAGCCAAACGGTGTCGCCGCAGTTCACTTCAAACAGAGACTCCTCACAGACCTTTTGAGGTCAGAGAGAAGAAAAATAAAACCAATATGTGGTTTCCTTCAGAGTAAAGTGAATGTCAACTTTACAAAAGACTTTGGTATTAGTTTGAAATTTTCTTGTTTTGTAAGCACATTTGCCTTTTTCAGATGGGGCAGCAGAAAAGAAATGGGAAATAATGGGAAGAGAAAGAGGAAGGGAAAGAGGAAAGAGACATTTTCTGTGAGAACATTTTAATGGGCTTCTGTGTCACTGAATAAAACAATTTATTCAGTTTTACCTAGATATAAGTGTGCAAAAAAAATAAAAGTCGCCAATTTCATTAACTTCCCAATGAATGTCTGTTCATACAGATATGGAATCAGTACTCAGGAGTCTGCGTCTTCAGCATGGACATGTTCTGAAGTCTGTTCGTTGTAGGTTAGTGGGCTTGGTAACCAATCAGGATTCAGCAGGCTTTGGTGTACAAAGGAAAAAGTGAAGTCAGCGTGGGGCGCAAAATCAGGCAGAAAATACCAGCATAATGACATCCTTTCCTCATTCTTTGCGACTTTTCAGGCTCCTCTAGTGAGTCTTTTTCAAAAAAGTGACTGGTGACAAATCTAGTGACTTCTGGAGTTTGGAGACTCTGACATGAAACTTTGTATCCCAGTAGGTGCTGCCAAGAGCCCCTCCTTTGTTCCAAAACAGTCACAGATGAACAAAACCTCCTCACTCTTAGCAGTAGTGTGTTACTGCAGAATTTGGCATCGATCTGATACCAAGTATATACAGGGCCAGTATCGCCAATATGGATACCGATACTTTTAACATAGAAAAGTAGCTCATCGAAATAAATAAAGAGTAACAAATATTCACTACAAGTAATGTTAATGTTCATGAATGAAGTTCAGCTCCAGTCTCCACCATCACTACTAAATTAATCACAGAAATCACTTTCAGCAGAGAAAAACACAGATCTCTCTTCTGACTGCTCAATCAATCTGGTCCTGTCCCAACTGGTCAGGAAGCTAAGAAATATCATTTAGAAATAACTGTTATTGGTGCTGATAATATCATTTTAAGTTGTGAATCATCAGGCAGATGTCTAGAAGAGAGTCTTTTTAAAGATCGCTGAGAAAGTCCTTACAGTCCCTGTAACTGCATTCACCTGGTCATGTACATGTTTTCTCCTGAGCAGACAAGCATGAAAACATCTCTTGTGCAATATTTTTTTAAATCAAGTTGAAAACTAGTAATATATATACATATATATATATATATATATATATATATATATATATATATATATATATATATATATATATATATATATATATATATTTTTTTTTTTTTTTTTTTTTTTTTTTATTTATTTTTTTTTCCCAAAGTTTTGGGACAAATTTTTCCAGGTACTTTTTTAGAAAAATTCATATGACTTGACAACAACAAATCCTGAAAATTTCCAATATTCCTGAGCTAAAATTCCCATTTTAGGAGTTTTTCTTGAAGTTTACCAGGAATTTTCCACCCCTACAACAGAAGTCCTCACAGAGCCTTCAAAACCAGTAAGCTTTTCTTTATTAGTTTCAGACTATTCTTCAAACTTAATGCCATTATTTTAAATTTTGACACACCCCTAATGGATCCACATGAACCCCCTTTTTGCGTGCGTGTGTGCGTGCGTGCGTGCATGCGTGCGTGCCTGTGTGTTCACTGCTCAGCCCAAGGTCAACCCCATTGATCCAGATTATGTTTCCAGGAGGATGGACCCTCCTCCCATCACCCACAGCCCCTCCACCAGCATGAATTAGTAATGGGATGGACTGAAAATCCATAGTCTGTTGAGGAGCTGAAAATGATACAATAGCTGGTGAACATGTTTGATAGTTCTCTCTCTCTCTCCCTCTCTTTCTCTCTCTCTCTCTCACACACACACACAAACACACATTGATATTACTTGTCTTCCCAGAAGCAGTGACTAGCTTTGTTTTCAGGAATGTCTTCAGGTCTCCAGAAGGTGCTGCTTATTGGTGTCTTTGTTGTCAGGTAAGAAGGTGTGTTGGGTGTAATTGAACCCACCACAGCCTCATTGTCTGTCTGGAGAGAGAGCAGCCAGAGAAAGTCTATGGCTGTAACTACCTGAGGGTGCAGGAGAGAGTGTTTGGAAGTGTGTGTGTTTTGTGACGGAGGAGGTCTGACCCCTTCATCATGCTGGATGGGTCCCTGGAGACACTTGAAAGAGGAGGCTGGTGTAGGAATAATGCTTTATAGGACAGCTAACACCATAACATTACTGTGTCAAACGGTTCCAACAGCATCTTGTAATTGTGCCTATTATAAATGTCTCTAACAGTATTCACAGCAGCCTCTCAAAGTCCAGAAAGGTCACAGTGTGTCGCCTGTGGCTGCGTGTTCAGGATGCAGGGCGCTTTTACAGGCTTTCAGTCCAATCCAGGACCCAACGCCAAGATATTGCCATATGTTCTGCTGGGCTCAGCATTTCAAAGGAAAATTGAAAAGCTATAACTGCTAAGAGGATATGGAGTGCTCTTGCCAATAATGGTGCAAAAGCCTGATGAAGTATCATGACTGCCGGGGCTCTGACACGGAGCCAAACCCAGGGGGGGCCGCAGCTCCCCGGGGAAATTTAGAGAAAAGCCAGGAGGAGGAGGAGGAAAGAAAAGCCTGAGCTCAGGAAATAGCAGTCACTTAAATATCATGTTCATTTACTCAACCACTAAAGAGCAGAACGTACACACAGACACTGTGTGTGTGTGTGTGTGTGTGTGTGTGTGTGTGTGTGTGTGTGTGTGTGTGTAAAGAGCCAGGTTAATATGCCACCTCACCTGACAAATCACCGTTTCAAAGGCCCATTTTTAACGCGCTGGTCAGCACGGAGTCATAGAGTAACTGGAAATCAATTTATTTACACATTCAACACCAGAAGCCCAGAAAACATCTGAAACATATTGCTGGATTTATCCAACATTTGTCCTAAAGTGGAGGATGTTCCTCTGTAAGCTGGTTCCAGCTGGGAAAAAAAGAGCCTTACGTTAGAAAAGTACTGAGTGATAACGAGATGCAGCCATGTTTGAGGACTGAAAAGGGGATGAGACAGAAAAACTTGATTTGTTGAATTGTTAAATGACAGCTCGTTTTATGTCACCATAAGTGGAGATGTTTGGTTCGGTTTGAGTGCTAGCTCAATTTAAAGAGGCTCAAGAGTTGAGAAAAAAACTCAAACTGTAAGTATAATGCACTTACTTTTAATGGATGAGAGAAGATAATACTGTCCTCAAACAATTTTAAAAAGAAGCAGCAAAATAAAACTGTTGTTCTATCAGTCTCCACTTGAGGCCTGTTGTAGAAACCAATGAAACCAAATGTTCACAGAAATTTACTTATTTAAAGTGAATTAAAAATATCAGGTCTGGTACAATAAATGGTTGTGATCCTTTTCTTTGTTCAAGACAACTTTTTACTGGATACAACATGAGGAGGTAAGGTATTTATCAACAGTTACACAGAGCTGCTGTTTGACACGTGACAACAAGCAAACTTTGCTAGTTTGTACTGTAGTTTAGTAGCTGGTCATTTAAGTGCTACTCACAGCCCAGTGCTGTGAGACGTATCTGAGGCTAACATGTAACGTTGGTGAATCCATATGTCCTGCTCATCTACCAATCAGAGTTAACGTAACCTCACTCTTCATTTTATTGACAATCTCTCAAGTTTGATCAGATCACTGCAGAATAACTGCTGCATGTGGGTTGGAAAGAACA
>CM061161.1:24417571-24487571 GCA_030710495.1 Labroides dimidiatus | reverse complement strand
ACAACCTTTTCAATGTGGCATCAGTTTCAACATTCTGGGGGTATAAAAGCTGGTACTGTCAGTAAGTCATTCCCAGCTCATCATTCAAGCAGCCATGAACACACCACATCACTTAATGGACGAGCAGCACCACCTGGCCATAACATGCCTTCAGGTTAGTAGCAGGCAGTCAGATGTTGATCGTGAACTTGGTGAGTCTCAAAGTGTCATCAGCAGACTCGCTCTCCTAAGCGCTCCTCTCACAATCCGCGCACCGACATGGACAAGATGGGCAGGGTATTTTCTGAGAGAGCCGATTGGTCAGGAGGTGTTGCTTTTCTACGCGATGATCTCTTATCCAGATCTTAACCTGCTCCGGAGCAGGTTAGCCATACAGGGTCAGTTACCACGGTGATTTATCCCGCTACGAAGTGAACCAGCTTCGTAAGGACAGAAAATCTAGGGTTAAGCCAGAAGGTACATCACTAAGAGAAAATCCAGCTTTGCAGTACAGGCTCAGGATTTAATCAGGATTGTTTTTCATTTTCAGACTATTTTGACCTGCAAACAACATATTTAGCCCCAAATATTTCTGATCCTGCTGTCTGAACTCTTTTTCCTAACTTTAATCTGGTCTTGTGTCCTCTGATGTGTTTTTTGAACTCTCTCATTTGCTCATCCTAAAAAATCCATTCATTTAAAGAGCTCAGCTGTCAGAGTTGTTGAGTTTCTGCTGAGCGTACTGTCATTATTGATGAAAGCTGGGGGCCGTATGAAGATGGACCTAAATTTGGACGTGCCTGCTTCAAGAGATATTACAGAAAAGAACAAAGTTTACATTCAACTATTGTACTTTGTGAAGCATGTACGTGTCGACACTCACACTGTGTTTCTCTCATGTACATGAAAAAAATATAACCAGTTCATCTTCTGTAAATGCACGTCACTCATTTAATTTAAAACCCTTCCTGCTTCAGAAACACCTCTCTGACGCCTGGGGCGACTTCAGCCACTCGTATTTCTCAAAGTGTTTATTTTAGAAATAATATGAGGATTGAAGCGACACACAGCACTCTGAAATACATGAACAAATCTCACTTGGAGACATCATCACATTGCCCCAAGGCTACCAGAGCGGCTCATCCCACCCTCCTCCTTCTCAATATTCAAGCGCCAACGTTTCCATATGAGGCTTTCACACGTCGGTAAAGATCCAAACTGTCAGCTTCCATGAGAGCAGAGTCTGACAGAGAGCATTGTGTTAAAAAAGGAGCTACATCCAAGCGTCACATCAGGTATTGATCGCACGTTCGCACTTTTATTTCATTCTCTTATCCCATCAGACAAAAATGACTCTTAAAGAAATGAAGAAGGACAGAGGAAAGGAAGTGAGGGAGGAGGAGGGATCCTAATCAGTACAGGCAGCATCCACTCTCTCCTTCTGTCTCTGTCTGTCCCCATTTCCTCCTCATCCTTTCATTAAGACACCGCAGGCTTCCAATCTGCGCTGGCGTCCATCAGCCCCGCTGACCTCTGACCTCCACAGGGCCCCTGTGCTGTATGAGTGTGAGGAGCTGTGTTTCTGGCTGAGGACCCTCCCCTCAGGCTTTTGTCATGTTGTCTGTCCCTGTCATCATTCAGGGGGTGGGTGCAAGTGGGGGCGTTTTGGGGCCATCAGGGACGGAGCATGAGCCCTGAGTTGGTGTAAATAAGAAGAACTGGAAGCAGATGAAGATCCACTTTCCTCAGGAAATCAGAGAGAGAGGTTTCATGTGTGGGTCGTGTGTAATCTTACCCGTCTCTCCTGGTTTACCCCCCCCCCCCCCCTCTTCCTCCTTCCACCTCAGGAAGGAGAACAGGTTGGAGCTTCATCTTTCTGTGCCAGATGGCTCCACATTGACAAATCAATTAGACTCCACCTCATCACCAGGGGGACCGGGGCTACAAACCCTCCCCGCCTCCCCTCCCCAACACCCAAGGGTCCTCGCTCGACCACTCCTCCATCTCTCCTCGCCCTTAATCACCCTCTTGATCCCCAAAAAGCTCTGACTGGGTAGAGAGGGTGAAGAGGCAAGAGAAAAGAGTAAGATTAAAACAAAGAAGCTGGCAGCACATGAATCAGCGAGCATCAATATGGATGACTTCCATGTTAATGCAGGAGGGACCTGAGAGGAGCAGTGGCAAAAGCCTGATTCTGTGTGTGTGTGTGTGTGTGTGTGTGTGTGTGTGTGTGTGTGTGTGTGTGTGTGTGTGTGTGTGTGTGTGTGTCTGTTTACAAGCTCAGTCAGAGCAGATTTGCCTTGCACTGAAGAGCCAAGTGTCTCTGGTTGTTTTTCTTTCCCTGTGTGGAGGTGGGAGAGGAGGATGAGGAAGATGAGGAGGAGGAGGGTGGACGTTTGGGGAAGTTAATCCAAGGAGAACAAACAGCGCAGCCTGGAGCAGGTATGCATCTGGGTCGCGGAGAGGAGGGTGAATCTGTGTCCTTTACCATCCCCTAGTGGTAGAGGATAGACACTGCAGGGAGAAGCTGAACCTTCAGATCGAGAGGAGCAGAAGCTCCTGAGGAAATCATTTCAGTTTGATTGGAAAAAGCAGGGACAGGCTCATGTTTCCACTATCTTCCATAACCTTTCCTTTTAACAACACTCAATAAGTGTTTGTGAACTGAGGACACTAATTGTTGAAGCTTTGGAGGTGGAATTCTTTACAATTCTTGATTGATGAACAACTTCAGTTGATCAACAGTCCGGGGTCTCTGTTGTTGTATATTGTGCTTCATAATGCTCCATACATTTTCAATGGGAGACAGGTCTGGACTGCAGGCATGCCAGTCTAGTACCTGCACTCTTTTACTACGAAGCCACGCTGTTGTAACAGGTGCAGAATGTGTCTTGTCATTGTCTTGCTGAAATAAGCAGGGACGTCCCTGAAAAAGACGTGGCTTGGATGGCAGCATATGTTGCTCCAAAACCTGTATGTACCTTTCAGCATTAATGGAGCCTTCACAGATGGTCAAGTTAGCCATGCCATGGGCACTAACACACCCCCATACCATCACAGATGCTGGCTTTGAGACTTTGACCTGAGAACAATCCAGATTGTCCTTTTCCTCTTTGGCCTGGAGGACACCACGTCCATGATTTACAAAAACAGTTTGAAATGTGGACTCGTCAGACCACAGCAGACTTTTCCACTTTGTGTCAGTCCATCTCAGATGAGCTCGGGTCCAGAGAAGCCGGCGGTGTTTCTGGGTGTTGTTGATATATGTCTTTGTCTTTGCATGGTAGAGTTTGAACTGTCACTTGTAGATGTAGTGATGAACTGTGTTAACTGACAATGGTTTTCTGAAGTCTTCCTGAGCCCACGTGGTAATATCCTTTACACAATGATGTTGGTTTTTAATGCAGTGCTGCCTGAGGGGTCAAAGGTCACGGTCATTCAGTGTTGGTTTTCAGCCTTGCTGCTTACGTGCAGAGATTTCTCCAGATTCTCTGAATCTTTTGATGATATTATGGACTGTAGATGATCAAATCCATCAATTCTTTGACATTGTATGTTGAGAAACATTGTTCTTAAACTGTTGGACTATTTGCTCACACAGTTGTTCACAAAGTGGTGAACCTCGCCCCATCCTTGCTTGTGAATGACTGAGCCTTTCAGGGATGCTCCTTTTATACCCAATCATGACACTCACCTGTTTCCAATGAACCTGTTCACCTGTGGAATGTTCCAAACAGGTGTTGTTGCACATTTGTAACACATCACTAATAAACCTCTAACTCAAAACACTGGAGAGATATTGAACACAGTAACTGGATTAAATATTTATTCCTTTCTGAATTGTTGAACATACTAATATAAAAAAAATGAATACATGTTTCTAAATTAGTCGCTAGAAAATAATGTCCCTTGATAAGTGACGGCCTCCCTTTTCTAAATCAATTCTTGGAAAAACCCTTTTGGAGGACAAGAGCTTGATTAAATAAAGAAAGCATTTGTAATTGGCCAACATTTGTTTGAAAAGAAATACAGTGTATGTCTTCAAAATTTTTATTTGATCACTTGCAGCCAGTCAGACGGATGATGGGTCTGGTAATAAGGGCTGGATGATTATGGCAAAAATAATTATAACCACAATTTTGACTGAATAAAATAAGACTAATAAGGAAGATTATTCATCGATTTTAAAACTTGAGTATTTATTAAATCACAACTTAAGAGAACAATGAAAAATTAATTAGTAACTAGTAAAATAATAATGATATATTAAATAATAGCAATGGAAACATGGAAACACTCCTGTAAAACAAGCAAAATTTGCATACATCAGTTTTTCCGTCATATACTCACGTTTGCATGTTTTTTGTGCTCACCATCTATGCACAGTACACCCTGTGACACTGTACTCCTTGGCTATGTGACAGGAGTGTGAGGTCTCTGCTGCATCAGTGTTTTCTTTACAAAAGGCATCATAACTCTGTCTGTTAACACGTCTTGCTTTAGTTTGTTCAACTTTGTTCATTGTTTTCTCCATCTTTTATCTCCAGGGCACATATTCACAAAACATCTTGCAACGTCCTTCCCTTTGTGAACACGTTGGACAAAAAGAAAAGCTGTTCTTGAGTCCAGTTTGTTTCAGTCTTTCCTTTGTCTGCGTTTTTTCTGCCATGGTTGATCCAGAATCCCAGTCATTAAAGGGCTGCTTGTATGTAGATCTGCTCATCTTCTAACCAGATACAGCTGCTTACAGTTAGCTGAACACATACTGGACTAGTCAGTTTATTACTCTTGGTTTAATATAATCTTTATTCCAGACCCAATGGGATCCATATCACAAGAAGAAAAGAAAAAGAAAACATCAGGATAAAAAATATAACACATAAGAAAATACACAGCTTTCTACAGTGTTCAACGTCTAAAGTACAGACATGTTCACCAGTGATTCCACAGCCTGGAAGAAAGTCTGACAGAGCTGTGTGCAGGGTTAACCAAGGCGGTAATTAAGTCATTTTCTGACTCACATATCCTACACATACATTTAAACATCAGATTGTGACTGCAGGACAGGTAGGTACTCCAACTCCAACAAACATCTGACTGCACTGGAACTTGTTGACGCTCTCAACAGCAGCCTCATGCTGTCATTATAGGCCACTGTGAGTTTTCTCAAGCTACTTTGCTTATAACACCACAGATGGACAGTATACAATGGTGTGCAGTACGCTTTAAAGAGTGAGTTCTTCACAGAAACAGAGCACATATTAAACTTACAAGACAGCATATTTGCTTCAGTGTACAGCTTTTGGCACTGCCTATAGATGTCTTTGTCATCAGACAAGTCATTTGCAATGATATGGCCCAAATACAGGAAACACTGACTGTCTGTCTTCTTTACCTCTGATGATCATGATCTTACTCTTTATCAGCATTATATTTTATATCAAAAGCAGCACCATACTGTGAGCATATTCTCAGAAGCTGTTGGAGACCAGCACTATATAGGCTAAAGATTACCAGATCATCTGCATACATAAGGTGATTAACTATTAAGTCACCAACCCTACAACCTGTATCACATGCATTTAAAAACAAGGACAGATCATTCATACACATATTAAAAAGAAAAGGGGACAGGATTCCACCCTGGCAAACACCATTGGTTACATGGAAGGGAGCAGAGGTTACACTCCCCCATCTCACTCTCATTGTCTGATGTGAGTACCAATAGACCAAGATTCTAATTAACTCCACTTTTAGACAATTTAAAAAATAATTTCTCATGATTAACATGATCCAATGCTTTGCAGGCATCAATGAAGCACATGAACATTGTAGAATTTTGCCAGTTATTTTTATCTAGAATTTTCTTTAAAGCAAAAATACAGAAGTCAGTGCCACGCTTTCTTTTAAAACCAAATTGACTGTCAGTAGACTGGACGTACCGCTCAAGTCTACACAGTAGAACTGTCTCCAACACTATAGACATAACGCTGGCCAGAGCGTTTAAACATTTTTTATTTTAAGGTCTTTATTTGATTACACCAACATGACACCTTTCATTAAACTGAGTGATTTCTATGTAGAAAGTCCTCACAAAGACACATTCTCTTTCAGCCAATCAGTGTTGGCATAGGAAGTCAAGTGGTTCCTGAAACATGACATCATCCATAGTAACAGGGTCCGCTCCACCCCTTTCTTTCAGCTTCTCTGAATTCCTTAGTAAGAGTTAGTTTGAGCAGTTTTGTGAAAACGTTTGAAGAGAAACTCTTAGAGAGGAACTTTTAGTGTCATTTAGGAGTCCTCCTGGAGGGAAGATAACATGATCTGTGAATATGAGCCCTGGTTTCTGTCAGTGACTCAGTGATGAGGGTAAACAGGTACCAAGCACCGTCTACTCCACAGATGATTAACATTTAATAACTAAACCCTGAATAAAAGATGGTCCCACTTCTTTTAAATGTAATGCGAGGGGAAAATAATTAGATCAGTGTGGATGGTAAGATGTGCTGAGCAGGAGCAGCTGGAAACATGGGTTAAGGAACAAGGTGAAAGTCAATAAAGAATCAACGTTTGACACCACAATAACAAAACCTTGAGCTGGAAGCCTCCAAAAAAGCTTTGTTAGACCAGCACAAGTACTTGCTGTTGAAGATCTGTGAAATACATGTTTGGTTTAAAGGTTTCTTAAACAGGATCTGAAAGGTAAAATCAACAGGAGTGAGAGCGATCCTGAAGCTGCTGGAAAACATGTCGAACTGTTTGAGACCTTCAGCTCACTGATACAGGAGTGAGAGGAAGGTGGGAGGCAGGTTTCATATTTAGGAGGGAGGATTGGGGTGATGGAGAGATGTGTGGGTGCCCTCCTGGCTCATCTCAATCTGCTCGTCCCTTTACTCATCCGATCTGGGGGCAGCGGCGAGAGAGAAAGAGAGCGCTGATGCCGAGACCCCTGGGGAGAGATTAGCGTTGACAGCACAACAAAGAAGAATTATGCCAGGGGGCCCTCCACTCTTCGACAAATTCAAATGTAATGTATGGCTCTAACTGCGCCAAGGAGGATCAACATAATATATGATCGACCCACTTTGCGGTGCGCTCCGCTGGCAGTGATGTAAAAGCGATTTATGCCTGTAAAAATGTGCAGGCTAATTAAGTAAGACATTGGCACAGGAGCAAATCCAATGAGCTTATGAGAGCGCTGGCAGAGGAGTTTACCCCCTCCCCTCTAAAAAAAGGTCTACCTGCAGTGAGAGGAGGAAAACTTTGACTTCATGTCGAGTCATCATCAAAGGTAAACGTCTACATGTGAGGCCACCAATCCTTTAATTAAAATCTTGTTTGTGATTTGTTTAGGGCCCCGCTCCTGCAGAGTTGGGGGGGGGCCCAGGGCCGCTGTAATTACGCAGCACCTTTCCTCCAATCAGACATCTGTGTTGGAGGAAGTGTCCTAATTACAGCCTCGAAGGAGAGAGACTCCACCAGGGGAATACATGTGCTGTTAGCTCACAGAATCTGGAGGTAGCAGAGTTAATGAGACAAGGTGAAAAAACAGTCACTCTCCACCCAAACACCCGTTTTCACACTCATCAGATCACCAAAATCTTCCTGTGTCACTGTCAATCTGCCTAAAATGTCGTCCAACCATCCTTCAGCAGCTCTTCTTGAAATCTTGAGTTTGGCATCTGTGAGAGGATATTGGAGATATGGAGAAGCGGGTGGAGCATAAGAAGACCCAGAGTTTAACAAACTCCAGGTTTTCTAAGCTGCACATGTTCACTTGCATGGCTCAGTTTTTGAAAAACATGCACCTTAAACTGCCCTCTTGGGTGGCAGAAATTAGTGTTTTTTTGTCCCTTCTACCCTTCAAGAAGTCTGTGTTTAGGCCACTGCCTAGAGGTGATGTGCTCAAGAAACAGACCACACCACAAAACTCAGTGGTACTGCCAGGAGGGAGCAGAAGTTCATATTCTCCTGCAGCATTGGCAGGTGGGATGTTAAGTAGGCCAGATCTGTGAGGAGACCTTCAGTCAGAGGTTTATAGCAGCGAAGTAAATGTACTTCATTACACTACTTAAGTAGTTCTTTTTGAGGATTTGTACTTTACTTGAGTTTTTTTTTTTAAATCAAGACATTTACTTTTACTTTACTACATTTAAAAGTTAAAAAAAAAACATACTTTTACTTCGTTACTTTGACACTTGCCACCTCATTACTCGTTACAAATTAAAAAAAAAGAGACATCTGGAATGCGTGGGTCTGAGAGGACGAGAAGAACCACGTACAGTACTCTTGCAAAGATTAAGGTGAAAGGTGGGATGTGCAGGGCAGCAGAGCTCTGCAGCACTGTAAATATGGCAGCTGCAGAACATTTTGATAACGAGGGGGAGACAGAAGAGGGTACAGCTCCGGCAGAAGACGACGCTCACCCTTGGTCATACCTGGCAACAACGTTCAGCTACCTTGGGATGGGGGTTAATCCCAAAACCTACCAAATGAAGTGCATGTTGTGCCTTCCAAGTGCCACGAGATAAAGGTGTTTATCCAACCTTTAGAAACACATTGAGGTAAGTGAATAAGTAAGTTAATCACTGCCAATGTCATGTCATGTGGCAGGAGGAGTTTAAATATTAGTGCTGGGTCTTTAACGACCGTCAGTAACGCTGTTACCGATGGCCGGTAATGGCGTTTCTGAGGGTCATTAAAGGCTTATAAATATGTGCTAGTAGTTTTACATAGTTTCAGCCAACATTTTGGCCTTTTGTAAGCCAACATTACGTGCTAGTAGGAGCAAGATGCTAACGCTATGTGCTAATAACATAAGCAACTTGCCCGTAGATAGTATCTTGCGGAAAATTGTTCTGCAGGAGTGTCAATAAAACAAGGTTAGCATCTTAACTTACTCAAACAAGGCAGTTTTCCTCCTGCATGATACATTTCTAATATCAAGTGCTTCACCTTTTTATGAAAAACACACAATCAAATCATACAAGATCAGTAACTTGAAGTTAAGCATTAAGTTATTGTTTGTTGTTGTTGTTTGTTCATTGGAGCTGTAGTGAAATAGCATGCCTTTCAATAAAATGGCTTTGTTTTTGTTTTTTAAATTGTATTTGCTGTACAGCGATTAGATGTCCAAGCTCAGTGTGCTGTATTATGTTTTAGCTTTAAACATTTTGGTATTTGTGAGAGATAAAACATAGTTGACAGATGACCAACATTTTTTATTTATCATTGTTGGACATGCCCACAAATAGGACTCCAGGGTGAAAGTGGTTAGAACAATCCAGACCTATCATTGTGGTAAATGTTGAATGATGTCTTGAGTATCATGTAAACTAATATTATTTCTTTTACTTTCGTGTTTTTCATGTAGAGAGCACATCCACACCATCTAAAAAAATATGAGCAGCTGACTTCACAGTAAAGAAAGAGGGCTTCGGAAACTGAGACCTCCCCCATCAGACAGACCACCTTGATGGATACCCAATCCATATCTCAGAGTGCAGTTGACAGGGCCATTGTTCAGTATGTTGTCAATGGGCTCCAGCCATTGTCAACTGTTGAAAATGAAGCCTTCAGAGAGCTTCTCACAGATCTCCTTCCTACTGCCAAAGTCATCACATGGCTCACCCTGAGATCAAGGATTAAAGATTTAGCAAAGACTATGAAAAACGTGTGAACTGAGGAGATGAGTAAAGTGGATCACGTCGCCACCACTACAGACTGCTGGTCAGTTAGGAGGAGGAGCTTCCTTGGTGTGACTGCCCATTGGGTGAACTTTGCAGACCTAACTAGACGATCAGCAGCCCTAGCTTGCAGACAGCTAAGAGGTTCCCACACCTTTGATGTTTTGGCCACAGCACTCAATGACATCCATTCTGAATATGGCATCAGGAACAAAGTTGTGAGGACAACAACCGATAATGGCTCCAACTTCCTGAAGGCTTTTCAAATTTTTAGTGTGGACAAAAAGAATAATGAAGCAGAAGAGGAAGAGACAGAGGATGAGGAAGGGAATGAGATGGAGGAGGGAGGTGGAATATGTTGATGTGACTTCGGTCCTAGATGAGAATGATGGCTTTGAGTTTGAGCTTCCAAAACATCAACAATGTGCTTGTCATCTCCTCAACTTAGTGTCTACAGTTGATGCTGAAAAAGCAACAGCCAACGATGAATACAAAAAAGTGCAGCGCTCAATATTCAGAATGTGTTATGGGCTGTGGAATAAGTGTGGAAGATCCTGCCAAGCAGCTGAAGCTGTGGAAGATGTCTACTCCCTCCAGCTGCTACAAGCAAACACCACCAAGTGGAACTCCATGTTTACGGCTGTGGAAAGGCTCCTCAAGATTCAGAGAGAGAAGGGAGAGCCAGCTTTGAGAGAGATCTGTGCAGAATTGAAGGTTCCAGTGTGAGTTTGAATTATGTATTTATCTATTTTTTCATTTTTGGGTACAATATTCATGCATAATTGTGAAACAGTGGTTTGTTCTCTCCCTAACAGGTTCCATCCAGTTGAGCTCACTTTCCTCAAAGAGGACTGCACCACCATGAGCCCTGTCGCCCAGTCCATCAACATCCTCCAAGGATGTTGATGGACTGGGAAGTCCAGATGGGATGGCTTCTTCCGACTATTTCCCTGCTGAGCAGCAAACAGGAAAAAATAAAGATTGCAGAGAAGCACTGCAAGCCGTTGGTTGAAGCCATTCAAGTGGGCATCCAGAACCGTTTTGGTGAAATGTTAAGAGACCCTGACCCTGGTTGCTGCAGCGATTCTCATCCCAAAATTCAAAACGACCTGGATCCAAGATGATGCTACACTGAAAATCGATAAGACAACATGGAGAAAATATGAATTAAATTACAAATATAATGTACGCTTACTACATTTATGTTATTTTATAACTCATCGAATAGAAGTTGAGCCAATATCCAAAATGTCTAATTGTCAGAGTCAAGACTTTACATTTGTGTTTCTCTTCTTATCTGTTCCCTGAACTTTGTGAAAGTTGGCAATCTGCAAGCTCACACTGCCTTGGTTGAAGATCTGTTATATTCACATATTGTCTCAACTTTTTTCTATTTTATTTCTTTTTTTGTGTGTGTGCTAATTTTGGCCTTTTGTTTCTGATAGTGTTGTTAGTCAATGTAATATTATTTATTCCTTTAGAATTATGGAAAATGTCATCAATGTAATTAACCTTGTCCTATAAAAATGTGACTGTACTAATGCTATAGTTACCCTCCTTGTGTTTCAGGGTTGGACTACATCAGGGAGCAGTTGGAGGATCCTTCCATTTCTGCAGATGCTGGATCTGGCTCATCTGATGAGGGAGACTTCTTCCTGAAAAGTTCCCACAAAACACCAAGCGCCACCAAGCAGCTTGATTTGTACCTGGCCTACTCAACAGATGACATCAAGATTCTCAGGACCTTTCCTGTGGTTCTCAAGTTGTCTGTCAAACTCAACACACCTCTGCCTGCTTGCAGCTTGGGAAAGGCTGCTCAGCATAGCATGTCTCATCTTCAGCCCAGAAAGAGCAGGGCTAGCTGCGAACACTTTTGAAAATCAGCTTCTGCTGAGGATGAACCTCAAGTTAAACTTCTCCACTTGAACCAGAAAGTTTGTGTGTGTGGTAGTGTGCCTCAGTTTATGAGGATCCCCCAACATAGTTAAAGAGTGAAAAAGTGGTCCTTGTTAAATTTTGTAAGACATTGTTTATTTTTTGAGTTGTATTCTATACCACATTTCATTCACCTGAAAAAGTGAAATAAAAAAACAAGGGGATAATAATTTTGGATTGTTTTGCTTCTTTTCATGCGTACTATAAAATACTTGTACTTGTACTTTTACTTTTGATACTGAAGTACATTTAATGTGAGCTACTTTAAGACTTTTACTCAAGTAATTTTCTTATAGGTGACTTTAACTTTGACCAGTCATTTTCAGTTAGGGTACTATACACCTCTGCCTGCAGTCCATGAGGTGTTGTTTTGAATCTCATTCTGTTCTTGTGAAATATTTTCTTGGTGAAGAAGATAGGATGTTGACTCAGCCTGGTTTTGAGAATTGCAGCTAATTTTGTTCTAAATAATAATAAAATAAAATCTTTAAACAGGAGAGCAGATGGCCTGGTGAACAACGGAGCATCAGGGCCATGTTTAAAAAAAAAAAAAAAAAAAAGAAATTTAGGAGAATAAAGTCATAAATTTACAAGAAAAAAATCATGGAATAATGCGAATAAAGTCAGAAATTTGATTTTATTCTTGTAAATTTATGACTTTATTCTGTGGAGACTTTCTTGCATGTCACTCCCCACTCAACTGTTTTCCCGCTCTGTCCCCTGTCCTGTCCTCTCACATTGAAGGCATAAAAGCCTGAAAAAATAACTTCAAAAAAAACTTAAATTAAATGTTTAAAAAGTAATTTTGTATTTAATCTGTCTTTTATATTGCATTATACGTTTGTGAGATTAAAATATCTGTTTAACTTCAGTAATCAATGGCACCGTTCACACATACAGCATGAGTGCTGCACACTCCACTGTACTTAGAAAACAATCAGGTCAATCACTGTTTACACAGCCCACGCTGCGGTCCGTCTCCAGCACAAGCCACCAATGGCTGCACGTTATGAGTCTATGGCTGTGTCTCAATTCAGGGTCTCCAGCCAATGAAGAACTTGAAGACCAATGATGTCACAGTGGTGCGCTGAAGGCTGTCGCATTTCGAAGACTCCTCCAAAATGGGCCAACAAATCCAGCCCATTTTTCAGGTGCTACAAACGAGGGATTCGGTGGTTCCTTCACAGCCTCACGTATCCCAAGATTCATTGCGCATGAATGCTGAAGATGACCGACAGGGCTAAACTTCAGGAGGACTCATGTTTTACCCAGCTTTGAAGAATTTCTGGCAACAGACCATATACATAGACGCCTCATCAAGTGGGTTGACCCATTGCACTGATATGTCAGTGTGTCCTCCATATTGGATGTGACAGATCTACCCCATAAACTAATGGAAGGAAATAGACCGAACTTTATAAAGTGTCTGTCCACAAAGTGATTTAAGTGAATGCCTTTTATTCATCCATTCACACACACTAATATATCTGGGAGACAAATAGGCATCAATACATGTAGCTTTCAATGTGATGATTATAAATGTTTACTCTTTGAATGTTTAGGACATAGGTTAGCACCAAACCAGCGTGTGTATTTTTCTAATGTTTTAATGAGTTTTAACAGCTACCACTGTCTGTCAGCAGCCTTCGTGGGCTATGAAGGCTTCAGCCCCTGAGTGCGCTGCAGAAACGCAGCCATCTGTGCAGAGCAGATCATACCAAACAGGAAAACAGATACAAAAACAAGCAGAGTACTCTTATCTTTGATTATCAAAACTATGTCACTGGCACAGGTTCAGAGGTCATCAGCAGGTCAGACCCAGAGGAAATCTGACGCCAGGGATGAGGCAAAGATAAACTTGGAGGTGGAAAACTTCATGATTATATGCAACACAACACATCCTGTCTATAAGGACACCAACAGAGGGAGAAACTGCAGAAGGTTTGGGAAGGCCAGGTGAGTTTAACATTAGTATTTATCATGCAGGTATGTTGTCATGGGTGTGATTCCTGTGGGAACATGTGGTTCTCTTGTGATCTCTCATATCCAGCTGCTGTCAAGAGCACTGCGCTCTGCTCCAGAGACGGATCCAGTGTGAATGAGCAGAAAACCGCGGCACTGACGGACCACAGCATGGACAGTGTATGTGTGAGTTATGCTTGGTTTATGCTTGATGCACCTGCGAGGTCTTCGTGGCTTTGTGTAAACCCACAATGTCATTTCAGCAGCCTCATGTATGTCAGGTGTCGTAGAAGGAATCTCAAGACAGAGGAGGACTTATACCAGCTGCAGATTCAAACTCAAAAGGTTTTATTAACAAACAGAAATCAAAATAATCTTACGAGGAGAAACCAGGAGACATGGAACACAAGGACCTAAAAGCGACATGTCCAAACACAGGAGTGGCATGGGGGGAAAAGTGGGAATGACTACTTTTCTTTGGTTTTGTGATATAATTGCAATAAAATGACCAAAAATCGCCCGAATAAACAAACATTCAAAATTCCTTTCTGGGAAAAAGGGGAGTCTCTCTCAATGGAGCCCCCCCCCCCCCCCCCCCCCCCCCGGATTGCACAGAAAGGTTTAGTCCATCCTGTTCCTGATCTGTCAGCATAGTTGCCCATTCTGCTTATTATAAGCTGTAAAGTTGCTTGTAAATCTAATCAGTTGCAGGTTGCAGGTTGGGTTAACCCTGGATTTTCTGTGCTACGAAGCTGGTTCATTTCTTACTGGGATGAATCACTATGGTAACGTATGCTGAACAACTAACCTGCTTTGGAGCAAGTTAAGATCTGGATAAGAGATCAAGGAGTAGAAAAGCAACACCTACTGACCAATCAGCTTTCTTGTAAAAGACCCTGCCCATTTTTAGAAGATCCTGTCGATGTTGGTGCACAGAGCGCGTAGGAGAGAGAGAGAGAGAGTTTTTAGGCAGAGATGCGATCCTTTTGACGTCCACAATGACATCCTGTACAAGAGATTCAGATTCTCATCAAATGGACTGAACTACATTTGTCAGCTGATGGATCCATAAATAAATAAATTCAGTTGATTTCATCCAAACATCAGAGACAGAGTGAAGAAATAAAGCCTTGTCACTGACCGCTTTGAAGGAGGTTTTTGTACTTGTTCCCCAAGTCTGTTTAGCTCCACTGTTTGCATCTTAAATAATGATGTTAATAATAATGGTCACACATGGAAGAACTGTAGAAACAGGAATTTATGGAACGCACAACTACGTGCGAGTTGAGGAATTAATAGTAATTTAATTCAATATTCCAACACAAAACGCGCTCACATGGGGGGCGGAGCCTCAAAACTCAATGGAAAATATAAACCAAAGTTTGGGCACAGAGGAAGAGCTCTGCTTCATTATGTGCCATAATTAAGTCAAACTGAGTGATCAGAGTGTTGTCTGTTTATATTGTCCTTTGAATTAATTTTGGATAATCTCAGGAATTATTCATTAACAGAGTCATAGTTTGTTGACATCATTCCTTCCTGGATTTTGCTGCAGTAACAGTGTCTCTTTTAGCCTGGATGACGTGTTTAAATTCTTTGTATTTCTAAAGAATAACTGTCTGCTCCTCCACGGTAAAGTAGGCTGCTCTACAGGGTTTCTCCTGTTTCTCCATGTTTGTGATTGGTCAGACGCTGCAGACTCCACCCCTTTAATGTGAGCGCGCTCTGATCAAGACTGGAAAACCCTGGATTGACTGAGCGAGTTGATATCCAGCTTTGTAGTACCGCTTATCAGGTTTGTGAATGTCTCGTTAAGTCAACCCTTAAGGCCTCTGGTGATGCCCCTGACCACATGTTTCAAACTCGCGGCCTGCAGGCCAATTGTGGCCCCCAGAACAATATTTTGTGGCCCCCTGCCTGAAATCAAAGCTTTGTGTTAGTGCGGCCCGTATGTTTTTTCTTACATGCATCTGGGTGTTTTATATTTTATAACACTTGTGGGCTACCATAGCTCAGGCTGATAACAACAACGTGAATTAGCACTTGGTCACTTGTAACATGTTTGTGTCACTGAGTGGAGGGAGAATATATCCTGTCACCTCGTGTTGTACGGTGTTTGTCATTGTTTGGATCATGTGCCTCTTTGGCAGCACCTATCAGTGTGAAAAGCTCTTCTCCACAATGAACTTTAATCAGTCAAAGTTCAGGTCCAAACTTAAAGATGAGCATCTTAAAGTCATACTGAGGGTCTCAGCTGCTTCTTCCCTCTAGACAAATGTTCTGAAGAACTGTTCATGTTCTGCATGTTCTGACCTGATAAGACTGAGACCATTGGATCAGTTGTTCTGTTTTTCTTTTTTGAATACTTGAAGCCCTTTTTTCGTGGAACACTTGATGCGGCCCAGCCTCACCCAGACACTACCTCCAGTGGCCCCTTGTTAAGTTGAGTTTGAGACCCCTGATATAGACAAAGGACTAATCAGACACAGGTGAGTGACAAGACTCAAGTGAAGCACACAAGGAGCAATCACAAAGCCTGATTTGTGGTTTCCACTGACAGAAAGAGAACCTTAAATGAGTGACTTCAAATGTGCATCAACAACAAATGTGTTGGAGTGTGTGCATCACTTTTAAGTGTAATCTGTAAACTCTGTTTTTCTAAATGCTGTGAAAGGTGTTGTCAAATTGATGAAGTTGTTTTCTTGATTTGCTTGTGTTTTGTCTTTTTGCATATGTTCTCTTAAGTTGCTGTGCTGTGAACTTTCAGGGCCACCGTATAAAATAGAGGCTCAAAATATTTCAACTTTACATATAAAATTGAAAACATGGGTAGAAGAGCTGAACTGATGGCAGAGCCACAGACAACGTGCCATGCACAAGTAACTTCTTCCTGTCACAAGTAGTAAAGCTACCAAAACAGACCTAAACATATATTTTGGTACTGACTAAAATGACACGAGTTCTGCAGTAAAATGTGTTTATCTTCACACAGACCTTTCAGGGGTTCAGCCGTATCAGCACACATCATTTCAACCCCAGAGATCATGGTTTGGGCCATCCTCAACCTCACAGCTCAGTCCAGGCTGGAAGATCTGTTTTTATACCACAGTGGCCCTGCTATTGGCTGCACCTCTTCCCCTCCATCAGTCTTTATCTTTCTGAGTGAAGTCATCACTTAACAGCCTCAACCCCCCCACATGCCACCAACACATAATCCAGGGCACCCAGGGGGAGCAGTGTCTGTGCAGGGGAATGAGGAGCAGTCAGCCAGCTCAGCCCATCTCTCTAATGAGCTTCTGAACAGACCATGTCAGAGACCTGCAGAGGCTGACTACCACCTCAGGTACCCCCCTTTATGGAGGATGCAGACAGTATATTTGATGTTAATATTCCAGCCTGGAGGGAGATGTTATAACCAGGAGTTGAACACAGAGGAGCGTGGAGTTCATTGAAGTCCCCCTCCACCTCTGCATACATACAGCATGCCATGATCGTCTCTGTGCTCTCACTCTCTTCACACACTTAATTTCCCCAGATCCTCATAGCAGCTGCAGCAGGTACACCTCAGAGAGGTCTAACACAGGGCTGCTTCTCAGATCTCCTTCACACCCCATCCCCCAACAGCTCCCATACTCAATCAAAGCAGGAAAAACTCAGAGTGGAGACAGCTGAAGCGTCTCTAGCAGGTGAGGAGGAGAGGAGGTGTGTTTCTGTTAAAACAGCAGCTGTATCCAGGCAAAGGTAAACACAGAGATGTATGCTGGGAGAGCAGCCATTATCTGTCACACAGCGCTCACACAGGCCTGCCTTGTATTTATTGCCTGTTTAATGGACTTGATTGTATTACTGAAGGTAAGAAGGGGAAAAAAATCCATTGCCAGTGAGGAGGTGCTTTCAGCATCCTGCAATTACCTTATGTAAATCCTGGCCTGGAATGTTGATCCACTGCTATTTAAAATGCATTGAATTTCCATGGAAAATGATCCACTCCTGCCGCTTCAAGCTCATTAATAACAACAACGGGCCGGCCTGACATTTGGAATACTTACACGCTTACTTAGCATCGCTATGCATGTGTGAACACTGCATGGGCTGCCATGTGCTGCAGCTATGACAGCACATTTAGAAAAAGTAAAAAGGATGGCTTTGAATTAAAGTGTGCCAGCAGATGAGTTATTTCTGAAAGCAGATCCTGTTCTTCTTACGCATGTTGTTTTGCTTCTAAGTGCTCAGGAGTGAAGGGTGCATGAAGCATTTAGCCCTCTCTGTGTTACTGAAACCGCTTCATTACCAGTTTTTTACCAGTGCATTAGCACAGCTATTACACTGCTGGATGATAGCTGTGTTTAAAAAGGAGCAGTTCACACAATTAATATTTTCACTCAGCATCATTCCTATTATGCAGCACTCTGCATTTACTTTTAAATTTGTGCTCCATCATCAAAAAGGGCTGTTACATTCATTTTTACAGCAGTTTGTAGTATTCAGTAATGACATGTGTAATGCATTAATTCTAACCAAGATCTTGCACTGATGATGGTAGAGTCTGACCGCTGCGCAAAGCCTTCCACAGGACATCCCAAAGATTCTCAATGGGGTTAAGGTCTGGACTCTGTGGTGAATCCTGAATGAATCCTGGCATTGTCATCTTGGAATATGCCCGTGCCATCAGGGAAGAAAAAATCCATTGATGGAATAACCTGGCTTGTACAGTAGGCACTAGGTGTCACAGTCCTTGCCCTGTGACACCTGTGTGCCTGTAGGTGTGTTTTTTTTTTTATTTACTTTCAAAATTTTAGTGTGAGTGAAGAGTGCCTGGTGTGTTTTTGTTTTCCCCTCTCCCTTCCTGCTGTCTCCTTCACTCTGCACACCTGAACCGGATCTGCAATCAACACTCCTGCAAGCTATCACCCAATCACCAGCCTACAAATACCCTGCACCGACATCCAGTCCCTGCCGGATCGTTGTGCCAAATGGTTTGTCAGCCTATGTGGCCAAATCCAGCTTTCATTTTGAGTCTCAAATTAAGAATTTGCCAGTTTTGTGAAACCTGCTCTTCACCCCTCCTGACGCCTGTTTTTCCTGTCCCTAGGATTCACCTGCCGCTCACCCAGCCCGGATCACCAGACCCTCACCAGAACTCAGCACCTCAGTTATCAATAAACTCCTTTTGAAAGATCAGCACTGCCTTTGTCTGCTTTTGGGTTCAGCCTTGTTTGTGACACTAGGCATGATGGGTGCATCACTTCATCTGCCTCTCTTCTTACCCTGATGTGCCCATCACTCTGGAACAGGGTAAATCTGGACTCATCAGACCACATGACCTTCTTCCATTGCTCCAGAGTCCAATTTTTATGCTCCCTAGCAAATTGAAGCCCTTTTTTCCGGTTAGCCTCACTGATTAGTGGTTTTCTTAAGGCTACACAGCTGTTCAGTCCCAATCCCTTGAGTTCCCTTTGCATTGTGCGTGTGGAAATGCTCTTACTTTCACTATTAAACATAGCCCTGAGTTCTACTGTTGTTTTTCTTCCATTTAATCTCACCACACGTTTAAGTGATCGCCGATCACGATCATTCAGGATTTTTTTCCAGCCACATTTCTTCCTCGAAGACGATGGGTCCCCACTATCCTTCCAGTTTTTAATAATGCGTTGGACAGTTCTTAACCCAATTTTAGTAATTTCTGCAATCTCCTTAGCTGATGTTGATCCTCTGTCTTGTTGTCTGAGATGCTGATGGGAACCAGATACTGTTTATCAGGTTTGCTCTGGGACCTGGAAGTTTTGTCTTGTAACTGAAGCTTTTTATGGACCTTCAACAGTAAATTGATTCATAGATCCTCCAATGTGGAGTTTAGACCCTTTTGGTGCCTTTTAGATGATATGTGATCTCTCTGTCTCCAAAAATCATCAATAGCCTCCTGTGAAATGTCTGATAAAAAGAGTGCAGGTACTAGACTGGCCTGCCTGCAGTCCAGACCTGTCTCCCATTGAAAATGTATGGAGCATTATGAAGCACAAAATACAACAACAGAGACCCCGGACTGTTGAACAACTGAAGTTGTACATCAATCAAGAATGGTAAAGAATTCCACCTCCAAAGCTTCAACAATTAGTGTCCTCAGTTCACAAACACTTATTGAGTGTTGTTGAAAGGAAAGGTGATGGAACACAGTGGAAACATGAACCAGCTTTTTAGGAACGTGTTGCAGACATCAAATTCAACATGAGGGAATATTTACAAAAAATAAAGTTTATCAGTTTGAACAATAAATATCTTGTCTCTGTAGTGTATTCAGTTGAATATAGGTTAAACAGGATTCACAAATTATTCTACTTTGTTTTTGGTTAGGTTTTACACAACGTCCCAACTTCATTGGAATTGAGGGTTGTGGATTACAGCTATTGGTGACACACTGAACAGCTGTTTCTTTACTATAATCAGCAGGACTCTAGTCTGCAGTGTTTTTTATTATGAACAAAGACCCAGATAACACAAATGCAAGATCGGACACAGATTCAGACGGCAAGCAGGGTACAACCACCATAAAAAGGACACAACTGAACCTCGTGGTCTTGACATTTAAAAAAGTGTATGTACTCACCTGTGTCTGTGTCAGGCTGACTGACTTAATGCATCCATCCACATACTTCTCCTTATAAGCATCATTCATGCGTAAAGTTCCTTCTCACAGATCTTCAGAATACATTGATTTCCAGGTTAATGTGTCTCTGCAGGTGTGCACGTGACTTCTCAGTGTGAGCCTTTGTGAGAAACATTCAGAGCCACAGAGCATATTTTTTCATTTCCTCTGTAAACATTCATTCAAAAACAGTCAACTGTTTACATCAACTTGTTCTGCAGCCAGCCAGCAGAGGGGGCAGTTTTTGTGGTGACCTCAGCTTGAGCCTAGCGAGATGACGTCCATTTTTTTTTACAGTCTATGGTTCCAGCTGCCTTCATCAGAAAGCTCCAGGTTCTCTAACAAACTATTGGCAGAGATATTAAGAAGGCTGTTTGTCAAAACTGGACCTCAACACAACTTCATCGAGAAGACGCTCTCACTTCATCCTCTTTGAGAAGGACCATGGACGCTCTTATAAAACAACCTTTCAGAATAAAGTTTGTTTTTTAACTTTATTTAAATTGATTACTTTTTTTTTCTTTTAAAGAAAAAATGAACTTGGCCCTAATCCTCCATCGAAGTTTCACAATCAGCTAAAAACAATGGTCTCTGAGAATTACACAAGATATGAAGCGGTTGGTTCAGAGTAACAAATAATTTTTCTCTTTTCACAGAAATTCCTGCAGCTACTCCCATTATTTCAGTGTCTCTCTATTTGTTTTGGTCCAGTCTCTGTATTTGAGTCAAAGCTTTTTTTTTCAGCCCAGCATGGCTCTAAATCTCTACCACACTCTTCTCCTCTGTTGTACCAAAATGGTGGAAGGAATTACCCAACTCATTAAGATCAGACTGAGCTCTTAACAAATGAAAGCACTGAATATTGATTTCTCCTGAATGTTGAATTCTAGTTATGGATGATATTTAGAGAGAACACTCACACAAAAAAAAAGGGGGGGGGGGGGTTCAGTGGGCACTTGATGGCAGAGTACCTGTGACACATCTAACTTGAAGCATTTATTCGTACTTAATAAGGTTTCTCCTTTTTGTCAAAATTCTTGCTTGTGTTGTACGTCACTTTGGAAAAAAGTGTCTGCTGAATGAAGTTGTAGAATTGTAGCAGCTACAAAAAAGTTGCTCTTTATCAAAAAGCTCAGTCGAACTGGTTGAACTGATTTGCCTGTGCTGCACCAAACAGTTAACAACAAGTAAGCAACTGTTTAATCCATGAAGGAGCAGAACTGGTAGAAGAACAGGAAGAAGTTTCACCACAAAGACAGGAGCACACTCAGAATGAATCCTGATGTTTTACACTAGCGTGTTTTGATTCCTCCGTTCTGTTACAGGTTTGAAATGATGGTTTCTGCACTTTCATAAAACCAAACTAACTGCACCCTCCCCACAATAAGCTGCTGTTTGCTCACTGAGCTGGAGTAAAAAGCTGGAGTACAGGAGCCTTTACCACACAGTGGCTAAACCTCCTGACCATTTCGTTCCTCATCCAGCCACTTTGTCGACAGCCCACCTGCAAATGAAGCAGAGGGAAGCACTGAAGCCCCATAAATCTTTTATGCTCCATAATGGCTTGTTCACATTACCTGCCCACACCTCAACCTCCAGTGAGCAGGCCGGGCCAGCACTGAGCAGGCCTGAAAAAAACCACCAGCATATGGAGCACTTCAAACACTCAGAGCCTCCCTGGGCCTGAGCTGTGGTCGCACCCATGAATTATAGAAATGATCTAATTGTTTTCTCATTTGGAAATAGTGGGGGCCCTCCTCTCTGCGTCTCAGATTTAACGGCCTGTGGTTTCCAACGGGGCACATGATTCAGTGCTGCCTGCCTCCAACACATTTGTTGAATTCGTGGTGGTCTGCCCTGTCAAAACAGAGCCAGAGCTGAGGCATAAGTCAGACCTGTGGCAGTAAATAACAGGTAGAGAAAGAAGGGGGGGTTGATTTGTCTTCAAAGAGGAATGGTTGTGATCAGAGGAGGGAGGGGGGCACATTTGGTGGTAAAAACATAAAACGAATCTGGAGACTGGAAGAAAAAAAACCCTCCATTTTTGGATCCCCAGTGAATTTATGAAAGTCTATAAATGCCAGGAGAGGAAAAGTAGTAGAAGTTTGGAGTGACTGAAGAAAAACACTCATGGGAAGAGGATATCATTGGGCAGTCAACAGTATGACTCAGTCAGCCAGATTCAAACAGTCATAAACGTAACTTTATATTTTAATTTTATTTTAACAAGTCAAACTAAAAACAAACTCTACTGAACTCTGCACAGTCGATGCCTTCAACAGATGGCAAAGTGTTCATGTGCCTTGTGAAAATATGAAGCTACATTTATTATGTTTAAAATCTAAACACTGACGCCTTCAAATCAAAAGATAATCATAAAAATGTAGACATGTCAAAATGTGACAGCTCGGCAGTGCTCAAAGCAGGGTTACATGGGGAGGAACATTTACAGTACATTTCAATGAGACTTTTTTCTTCTTCTTCTTATCAACTTAAGTGAGGTTTTCAATCACATGTGCAAACAATCCAAGCACATTTGATCCTCATCAGTCTTTGCTCCACTAGCCAGCAGCATTTCCACTGAGACCACATTTCTGGATTTGGACTCCAGAAGTCCTGTCAGGGTCAGTTTTGATGGTTTGGTTTAGTTTAACTTTTAGTAATGGACACATTTTAAATGCACTGAAGCTCATCAAAATGTGCACAAATTCTGAAGGCTAGGTAGCCAGCTAGTAGCCAGCTAGCTAGCCTGTTTTGTGTTATTTTAGCCAGATTAGACCACCAACAGACAGATGAAAGTAATTTGCATTGTAGTGGGCTAATCAGAATCAGAATCAGAATCAGAATCAGAATCAGAAATACTTTATTAATCCCAGAGGGAAATTCAGTGTGACCGTTGCTCTTACATAGTACAGGAGGAGTAGGGAAATAAAATAAGTGATAAGATAAACAATAAGATAAGCAATAGTATAAAATACAAATAAGTGGTAAGTACCAGGAGCGATCAATAAGTAATAAGTACTAAACAAGATAAATGAGATAGAAGAAACTATTTACATTGTGGGTAAGGCAGTGTATAACATTGTAGAACAGGTATTGCACTTATGATCTGTGTTAAACCGATACTGCACTTAATGAACAGTAATAACAGATATTGCACATAAAATAACAGATATTGCACATAACAACGGATATTGCACATAAACAAAAAAGCAGGTATTGCACATTAAACAGGTATGTCAAAACAGCTATTCCAAGTTAACAGCTATTGTGAAGTGAGAGTCAAAGGGACGCGTTATGAAGCCTGGTGGCCACAGGCAGGAATGATCTCCTATGTCTTTCAGTGGTGCAACAGTTTTTCAGTGGTGTAACACTGGTTTATAAATAAATTGTATGAATAGCTAGCTAACTTAACATTGGGAAACTTCAATGAATAATGTTGACTGCACTAGCTAAGCTAGCTAAGCATGCTCATCATTTGACAGTTCTTAATGGGACTTTTTTGGGGGGAGATTCTGAGGGGACATACAGGCTTACTGAAAATACCTTAAACCTCTTTTATTTTCACCATATGTGGATTTTGTTGTTCTGTGAAATAAATCATTAAAGTTCTCCAGTTCTAAAAAATGATTAGTGTCATTTATAAAGGTTGTATCAGTAATATTTGCATGTATGTTTGCTTATGACAAGTACATATGCCTCTGTTCATGTCAGACTCAGTTAGGGATGATTCCCCAAAATTACCTGAAAAGTCATTTATTCTGTCTTTTAAAAATAATGCATTAGATGTGTTTGTGCACGTCTGCTTACAGTGAACCAAAACTTTTTAAATTTATACATGTACAAAACCCAAAACCAGTGAAGTTGGCACGAAAAAGGATTTGCAAATCATCATATTCTGTTTTTATTTACGATTTACACAAAGTGCCAACTTCACTGGTTTTGGGTTTTGTATATGACCAGGTAAATGGAGTTAATATAAATTCCTGAAAATTCCATGAAAATTCCTGTTAATTTCCAAAACTTCTGATGGAAAATTTCGAACTTTGAAAATTCCTGTCATTTTGCAACCCTGGCCTGAAGTCTTTGATTATGCAGGAAAAGTGTCTCTTAAACTAACAAGCAGGGTTTCTGTTAGTAATAAAGATTTGTTCTTGAACTACAGGACTCCAAGTTCACTGCAACATAAAATGAATGAAAGAAAGATAGATGTCTGGTAGTTCATTTCGGTGTAAATGGCCACTGACGTATGTTTAATTTCTTCTGTGGAAAAGTTGAGGAGCCACTGCATCAGGCCGTTTTATAATCCAGTTTTTTGATACTCTTAAAATCTATCAAAGATCTTTGTGTTTTATGTGCTACCTTTGACTTAAACTCAAGCTGACTGATGTCATGGACAGATTCACTGATCGATGACCTGCAGCTGGAAGAACGTGAGCCATTCCACTGAATATGGGCCATTTGTGTCCCCGGGAAATAAAACTTATAACTGCATGATAAAATTAACTATGTAAAACAGTTTTGTATTGAGCCAAGTTTCCTGAAGATTGATATGACTGAATATTTAATAAAAGGAATAAAAAGATTAATTTAAAGTACCTTGATCACTGGAAAAATAACATTTGTTTTTCTGTCCCTGCTTCCTGAAATTAGACTTTTCCATGAAATATAATCATTTCAATCCTCCTGAAATGTCATATTTTTACATAAATTCTACTCTGAGTAAGGGGTATTGTTATTCACATGAGTGTTTTTGACAAGATCTTCCAAATAAACCCAAATGCTCGACTCAGCAGTGGCCCGTTTCACAAAGGAGGTTCAACAAACTCCGAGTTAAATCCTGAACACTGAGTTGATCTAACCTGAGATAGAAAACTCTGAGTTTTCGGTTTCAGAACAGGTGATTTGAGTTAGTTCAATCAACTCAGAGAAGATCAACTCAGAGTTTAGCGCGTGCACCACGACTATAAAAAGCCAACATCAATGGAGCCCCGATTCGACGAGTCACCATGGCAACGGGGAAGAGGAGGGCTGCGTTTTTTACGCCACTGGAACTTGAAATCTTAATGAGCTCGTACAGCGAATTTGAACACGTTTTTCGAAAAAAGTGCAACACCACTGCAGCTGCAAAAGAGAGGGAGACGGCGTGGGAGAACATTGCTGCTCGGGTCAATGCGTATGTTTAAATTTAGTCCTTTGCAATCACAATAATATTACAGGGGAAAACTGCTTGAATGGTAGCTCTTTCGTTTATTTCATGTAGGTGCAATCCCGCAGGGGAGAAGCGCACTTGGCAGCAGCTGAAGATGAAATATAAAAACATTGTTCAAACAGGTAAGACCTCGGCGTAATTTAATGGGGGTACCTCATTTTGATCATGTTTTATTGTAAAGTAAATTTTAAGTGGCTGTTTGATTGTGTAGTTGTTTTATCCCCAACATAATGCTGTTTTCACACACATAATTCTCATCTATATCATATTCTGTTAAATAATTAAGCCTATTTAAACTAACACAGACTTCTGCTCAGCCAACAGAAAGAAAGCAGATGCCCGTAAAACGGGTGGTGGCCCAGCACCACCACCTCTAACGGAGGCAGAGGAGCTGGCTCTAAGCCAGATTGTCGGAAGGCCAGTGGCTGAGGGAATTCCTGGAGGGAGCTCATCTTCAGAGCTCACCCCTCAAGACACAAGTGCCTATATAAAATGTAACATGCCGAGGCCTTTATATCGTGTTTAAGCCTATTCATAAAAACGTTTATTTCCCTTTCATGTCTTTTTTTTTTTTCTTTTGTCCCAACAGATTCTGATGGTGCTATCTGCCTTGTGGAGCCCCCTCACGCCACAACAGACCTTGTAACTGTAAGGAAATACTCCAAAGATTTTGCCAAATGGTAGTTTAAGTATACTGAAACATATCACTCATCCAGGATGAAGAGCACGAGGAAACTGTGTCTGCTGCCTTTACAGAGGGGGATCCAGAAAGGCCCAGAGAGGTAACATCTTGATATGTTACTGATAGTTCTCTTCCCATTTACATTTCTTAACATTCTGGTGGAATATAGAGTGTAACATTTAGCCTACACTGAAGTATTGACACATTCTCATCCTTTTCAACAGGGCATGGCCAGGCAGCAGCAGGAGAGTCCCTCAACTTCCACTGCACAGATTGACACAGTGAGATGGATGTTCAGTAAACACCAGAGGTTCATTCTGTGGAATTCATGTGCAACTGTATAATTTCATGCCCTCCTTATGTATTCCCAGTTACCAGTAAAAGAGATTTATAAAATTCACCTGCTGAAAAAAATCCAAAAAACCGACAAAGAAATGCAATACTTGGACCGCCAGATTAGGAAGGCAGATCTAGAAATTGAAATACTGGAGCACAAATTAGAGGTGAGTGCATGGTCACAGGTGAATTGTGTTAATTATGTTAACTATTGGAACATTAACTAAACTAGCTCTTGTATTTGTAGGAAATAAAGAAGACCAAATGAAGTGTGTTTTATGTCTTTATTTGTCTGCTGTGGTGGTGTTGGTGGTGATGATGGTGACTCAGTCTCTGAAGTGGCTATGGCATATGGTGTCTCTGACTGCTCTGCCGTCCTGCATAGCTGGCAGGTGGATGGGGTCATCATCAGGGTCTTCAGTTTGTAGGGCAGGGTGTTGCTCTCCTCTAATAGTGGCAATATTATGAAGAACAACACATGCCACAATAATGTCACAGGCCCTCTCAGGGGTCACCCTAAGGTGACGGAGGCACTGGAAACGGGCTTTCAGCAGGCCTATGGTCATCTCCACCCGGGCTCTCGTCCTGCAGTGAGCCCGGTTGAAGTTCTGTTGGGGGCCTGGTTCAGGGTCAGGGTAAGGTGTCAGCAACCTCGGTTGGCATGGGTAACCTCTGTCACCCAGCAGAAGGCCATCAAACTCTCCTGTAATGTGTAGTGGACACATCAGAGTATATTAAAGGAGGGAGACAAGTGAATTATATTGTGCAAATCTTTTGGCTGCTTACCATGTTGCAGCCTGTTGCTCAGGTTAGACTCGCGATAAATCCTTGAGTCATGAACAGACCCAGGCCACTTGGCCTCCACATTGGAAATAAGGTATGCAGCATCACATATGATCTTGACAGTGCAGAGAATGACAGATGTTGAACTATGATGCAGTCTTTAACATTTTGAAACAGTAGTCAATCTACATGTACCTGCACATTTATGCTGTGAATGGACTTCCTATTCACATAATCAGCTTCATTATGTGAGGGAGCTGTGATGGGGATGTGTGTGCCATCTATGCAGCCAATCACACTTGGAAATCCTGAAAGAAATGAAAATTACTAATCCCAGTCTGAGGTTGCAGCACAATGTCATCAATGGAATATAATTTCAAATTCATTTGGATCTCTACATCATTCACCTGCAATCCTGTGGAACTCCTCCTTGATGACTCTGACAGGTTTATGTCCAGGGAAAACCACAAAAATGGGTAACAGCCGTTTCAGGGCGAGGCACACTTTTCTGACCGCCCTGCATACAGTTGCTTTGCTTAAGTGCTCTGCATCTCCGACATTATACATAAAACTCCCATTTGCAAAGAAACGGAGCGCAACACACAATATCTGCTCGGATGTGAGAGCATGACTACGGCTGGTAATGTTGCCAATGTAAGGACGGATTAGGTTGAGTATGAAGGTGATGGACTGCGACGTGAAACGGTACCGTTCAAAAAGATATCTGTCTGGAAAAGCCAGAACATCTATGCGCGGTCTGATAATAATCTCCCGACGAATATTTAATTCCCGTCGCAATAATGCTGCACCTTCATCCACGGGATCGTTGTCAAAAGGACATGCCATGCCCAAAAAAGTTTGTTTCTAATATTTTTTCAAATGACAAACGGCAGAACAGTGTTGTGCCAAAACTCGCCTGCTGACTGAATGAATGAGGAAATCAAATACCATGTGTGATTGACAGAGGGCGGGGACAGAGAGAAACTCGAGGTTCATTGAGAAAAACCTGGTACCGACCAGGTTAGGTTCATAGAGTCTGTTACTATGGTAACTGACCGAGAGCTTAAGTTACCTCTCTCTGCGAAACAGGCTAGAGTTACTCCTCTTTCTCTGGTTTGAGTTACCTCCCTTTGTGAAACGGAAAACTCAGAGTTTCCTTCATTTCAGGCTTAACAAACTCAGAGTTTCCACTAAACCTCCTTTGTGAAACGGGCCACAGGTAACAAAAAGTCTTTATTTTCAGTGAAAACAGAAAATCACAGGAACCCCTGGAGAAATGTTGATCAAAAAAATACACAACCAAAACCTCAGCAAAGGCTGGAAAAAAGAACAAAAATCTCAGGATAAACCTGGCAAAAATGATTCAAGAGAAAACACTTAACCTTCAGCTCACTCCTGACAAAAGGTCTGATGAACACAAGGCACATGACATGAGGCAGGACGAACAGACACAAGACAAAAGGGAGACAGACTACTTATACACAAGGTAATGGGGCACAGGTGGAAACAATGAGGGCGGGGACACCAATCACCAGAGCAGGGAACACACCAGGGCAGGAAGTGACGTTTTCTGAAACGAGAGGGAAGACATGACTACCAAATAAAGCAAAAGAGCCATCCCATAAATAATGTGACCTTAACCTGTGTGACCAGACATGACAGATTTGCCTTTTTAGTCCGAATTTTAATGAAATAAGTAATAGTTCCTTTTGATGTTACAAATAATAAATAAGAAGAAACACCATTTTCATTAGTTCAGTATTTCTTACCCCAACAATTTAGACAATAACAAAGCTCGCCCCACATAACCAAACTGACAGAATCAGTAGCAGGTGTTTCTACCATTTTCCTCAATGACAGCTTGACAGAGACGTCTCATGCTCCTCACTATCCTCATGATGTTGTTCTGAGGCAATACATTCCACTCCTCCACAAGTGCTACATGAAGTTCTACAAGGTCACAAGGGGGTGGGATACGAGCATCCAGTCTCTGCTTCAGCTGGTTTCGGACATAATCTATGGAGTTCAGGTCAGGGGACATTGGTAAATGGACCAGTACTTATATAGCGCTTTTCTAGTCTTACGACAACTCAAAGCGCTTTACACTGCTAGCCTCATTCACCCAATCACACCACATTCACACACTGATGGCTGGCTGTAACTAGTGCAGCTAACACATTCACACGACATTCATACACTGAACAACAGTGGGAGCAACTTGGGGTTCAATGTCTTGCTCAAGGACACTTCGGCATGTGACTGCAGGAGCTGGAATCGAACCACACCTTCTGATTGTGGGGCGACAACTCTACCACTGAACCACAGCCGCCCACACAGTGCTGGCCATACCATGAGGCACTCAGACTTTCTGAAGTCCAGCTGAGACAATTACAAGGTTCTTACAAGGCAAGAACTGATCTACAATCATCTACAATCACCAAATCTGTTTTGGGCTGACTGGTGATGCCTGCCCAGACTGTTGCACCAAAGCCAACCCTGGGGACCATGTTGACCTCAGCGTATCGCTCCTCTTGCCTTCTGCAACAATGCTGACGCTGTCAGTGGAGTCACCTGCAGCGGTCGTCTGGCTTTAAGCCAGAGCGGTGGAGTCAGTTGTGAATGGTTTTTCTGGAAACCCTAGTACCCCTCACTTCTCGTAAACAGGCCTGCAGCTTTGTGGCCGTTGTAAAACTGTGTCGGAGTGCAGAGGTCCTTAGGTCCTGGTCATCATTGCGGTCCATCACTTGTGGGGCTCCACTCCTGGGAGACTGGGAGTCTGTCACCAACACTGCCAGTAGTTCTGTGTCTTGCTGCAAGTCTGCTGATGACACTTTAAGACTCACCAAGTTCACGATCAACAACTGACTGTCTGCTACTAACCTGAAGGCGCTCTATGACCAGGTGGTGCTGCTCGTCCGTTAAGTGATGTGGTGTGTTCATGTCTGCTTGAACGATGAGCTGGGAATGACTTACTGACAGTACCAGCTTTTATACCCCCAGAATGTTGAAACTGATGCCACATTGAAAAGGGTCTTTTTGTATTTTTTGGTATTGGCTCCAATATGTAAGGCTCACTGTACACAGAGAGACCATAACATGGAAAACACTAAATGAGGTGTGTCTGTAACCATAATACAGTTGACTCTCTATCCAAATAATCACTGAAGTGAAACAAACACCTGATGTATGAAATCCACTGAGGACCTCACAAAACCCCTAACTTACAGTGAGGAGTGTATTTGTGTTATCTGTGCTTTAAACTATGCTTTAAGTTAATTTTCTTGAAGAAAAGAAAAAAAAAAAGTATGAATTCAGACTTTAGTGGTGTAAATGGACCAGTACTTATACAGCACTTTTCTAGTCTTTCTGACTCAAAGCGCTTTACACTGCTAGTCTCACTCACCAATCTACACCACATTCACACACTGATGGGAGGAAGATCTATATAGGAACTCACTATTGACAAATACCCCTTTAAAAAGAGCTGAACTACCCCCAGTATCTAACTCTTCCACATTAAATTATGACAACTTAATCAAGATAATGGAGTAGTAACATTTTAACACCGCTGCAATTATGAGATTGAAATTTAGGCACAATTAGGAGGAAGTGAGTCAAAGCCCTGAATGGCTCCATGATTGCACATTTTCCCAGTGTTGGCTATAAACTCTACTGGTTTGCTTTGGCAGGTCAAAGTTCTGGCGTATAACTACTTTGGCCTGAAGTCAGATGTTGACCGTTCTCACTTAAAACAGGCTCATTATCCCACAATCTAGAGCTCCTCAGTTTGATTAAAACACGTCACTGCTGTAGATTCAGACGATATGTGAACATTTTTATTTTTGGCAGTCTCAGCATGTTTTCCTTTGTGTGGCAGTAAAAAGCTTCTACACAGAGCTGTTAATGTCGGGTAGTGCTGCAGCAGAGGGAACCTTAAACATCCCACAAACACAACCTGCTGCAAAAACAAAGTTTCTGCTCGCTCAGTGCTGCCGGCAGCTTCACTCAGCACTCGCTCCGTCTTGTGCTTCTTAATCAAAACTGGCACCACAGCAATTACCTAATTAGACATCAATTAATCCACACCCTTCAGGTCCACAGCCAAGTTTGACCCGAGGAGTAATGACGAAAACGCCTTCGAAGAATGGAGAATCAGATTAATGGAGGCCGAGCGGCAGAGGTTGTGCTGCATTTGAGAAATCTCTGGAAATATAGTGCAGTTCATTTCATAATTAACAGGCAGGAATATAATTGATTGAGACATGAAAGCTTAATCACTCAATTCAATAAACAGCATATCAGCTGAGTAGATTAATCCAATTCTGTAATTAAAGGCGAGGGCGAGGGCGAGGGCGAGGGCGAAGTGTTCGGGTTGATTGAAGGTTAAACAGCAGACTCACCTTTCGCTCTCCATCGTCTCCGTGACAAAAGACACACACTTTGGAGTCTGAGCGTTTAGTTTGTCTTTTTATTAGACGAAGCTTTTTCACAAACAGCAGTTAGCCTGAAAGTTACATTCAAACAGTGCAGCTGACCATGCGCAAACACTCCAGATACACCTTCAAATGAAAGGAACAGTCAATCATGTGGTTGTTGTTTTCACATCTGTGTATTTTTTTTCATCCTTTTATTTCAAGTTTACAAAATCAAAATCAGCGTTCACTAGTTCACCATCAAAGCATACTTACCTCAGTCACTAGAACACATCTCAACAGCTAGTTTCTGTACATATGCTCTGAAGGTTTTTAAAGGCTCGTCTCTGCTTTCTAAACGCTCCAAACGTCAACCTTTGAAATCTTCAGTGTACCGTTTCCCTTCTCTGAGTACGCTTTCATCATACCAGCTTAGGGGAGAGAAATCAGTCAGAGACAAATGTAAAAAACTGCAGCTCCCATAAATCCATTTTGTTTCTTTCCAGGAACAGCAGGAGCTCGCTGGGTGAGGTTTTCCCACAAACACTGAAGTTCATATACAGGAGCACAGACGATGAACCCCGTCAGCTTAACTCCACTTTACCAAAAAGCACAAAGACGACACGACACACACGTTTGTACAAAGTGGCAAGACGAGGGTGCTTCTGCTCAGGCTCCATTAGGGTTAATTCATTCACACACACACACACACACACACACACACACACACATACAGAGGGTTTGTCCTCCACCATTCAAGTCACAGCACGCTCATACTGCAGGGTCAATGCTTAACACTGGTTCTGGGAAGCTGGGAACACACTCTGTAAGTCCAATTCATCTTCATCATCATCATCTTCATCATCATCATCATCACCAAGTGCCTAAAGACAGTCTGTTAATGTAACACTGATTATTTTCTCCACCTGATCCAAAACCACAAACGGCTCAAACATCACAGACAAAAAGCTCCACGACGCAGAAAAACCATCCAGATTCAGCTCAAGCCTTCAGCGAGGTGATGAGGTTGCCGGTTTTGGACTTTTTAATGCCACAAAAAAAAAAAAATCCTGCTCAGCTTCCACCAGGAGGCGACGCACGCAGGCCTCCGGCTCTGCGTTAAAGTTTATTTACTGGCCACAGGGATCCAGTGCATGTGAAAAAACACCTGAATAGTCCAAAAAAAAAAAAAATCACACGGACGTCATCACAGCATCACTCTGAAACACTGCCCACGGTGCAGCCCGCTGCTCAGAGAGCGGGAGGAATCTGTACACCTGTTTGAACTCTTCTGTAAGTGCAACACCTTCACGTCTGTCCCATCATGAACATAAATGACTTCATTCACTCTCCTGACTGCTTGGTCCACAGCAATGTTCAGCTCAGTCTAAGAAAAAGGGGGAAACAGGAATAGAAGCCGGCCGTCCTCTGCTGAGTGGCGCCTCTACCTGCCGAAGATGCTCTCGTACTCCAGCAGGATGAGCTCCACGATCTGGTTCTGGTACACCATGTGGACCGCTATGTTGCCCGTCTCAGTCTCAGGCCGGAGCAGCGTGGGTCCGAATACGATGGCCACGCTCTGGGTGGTCATACGGTTGGCCTCGCCGTGATCGATCACCCTGAGGGGAGGAGATGAGGAGATGAAGTGGGTCAGAGAAGGTTTTAGCAAAGCCTGTTTGTTTGACAATCCTTTGATTCAGAGCAGCTTCAGGCTTTCACAGAGACAAACAACATTAACGTTCTTACACACATCTTCAGGGATGGAGCCGCAGCCCGGCGACACACACACTCTGTAACACACAGTTTGTAACACACACTCTGTAACTCCACTGAACGCTCCGGGCTGCAGCATAATAGCCTTTTTAAATAGAATCTACATCCTTGCATGCAGATGCACAAACAATAACATATTCATGGAGGAGAAAAAAAAGAAGATTAAATCCGCCTGCTGATATACGTGGACCTCCATACACTGAATGTCACGCTATAAATTTCCTGAAGAAACAGCACTTCATAGGTGCAGAATTACAGCAAACACAGCGCCATATAAATGCAAATTGGAAAGCTAGGCAAATGTCATTGTGAACATATGATATTGCCAGCGGCTGCAGTGGGCTAAGAATACACGTTAGAGCTGGTTGGAGTGTGTCTGTGTGTGTGTTTACCTAGAGGCTGAGCACGCTGAGGGAAGGTAAACACACACACACACACACACACGCACACAGCCGCTGTAAATACAGTAAGATGTAATCCAAGCATTAAAATGGAGTCAGAACATTAAGTTTAAACATTTATTTGAACACTCAGAAGAGGGCGAGGGCGAGCAAACACTCAGGTGGTGAGAAACGCATCAGGAGAAAGCTGCAGCCAGAAGTGTTTGTTAGGATGTAGAAGAGACATTTAAAACTTAATTATTCTGAATTTAGAGTCAGAAAGGTGACTCCTGTATTAAGCTAGTCAGTATAAAGTCTCCTGGTTTATCTTATCTTAACTATAGTAACTAATCTGTTGAAGCCTTAAGCCCTGTTTCCACCAAGCGGTCCGGTCTGGATCAGTGCAGTTTGGTACGGGTCGGATCAGTAAAGTCTGATCCTGTGTGTTTCCACAGCCAACCGAGCCCTTCTTGGTAGACGGAGTGTAAGCTGGATGCTGATAGCTGAGTCAGCTACGTAACATCATGACGGTGTGACAGTGACACATTATAGAATTAGTGTTAAAAAAGAAATGACAGAAAAAGGAAACATTGGTGTTCAAATCAAAGAGAGAAGGTGATTTGTATCAGTGCTGTGATAAAAACAGCTTTTCTCTGTAAAAAATGGGTCAAGGTGGAGTTCAGAGTCATGACATGAAGTCATTCCTTTAAGAACGCCGTGGGAAAGCTGAATGAAGAGTGTCAGAGTTTGTCTGCAGTGACAGAGGACACAGTGACTTTAAAGGAAACTGTGTGTCTGCAGATGTGAGGTACAAAGAAACAAAGAAACAAAGAACTGTGTTTAAAGATGAAGCTGTCGAGGGATTTACTCCAATCAGAGGGCTGAATCTTCATCACGCTGGAGCGCGTCTGCAGGACTCACCTGGAAAAAATACAGATCTTCATGTTTGGGGATGTAACTCAGGGGGAGACCTTTAACTTTGGAGTTTTTTGGACAGCTAATATTTTGTTCGACTGATCAGCTTGGTGGAAACGGGGCTTTAGAGTCAGGTAGTGAACGAAAGTTCACCAAAAATCAGCTCATAGCTCCAACATCCTGTTAAAGGAAAAATGTCTTTCATGGTATTTATTTTTCTGCTTTTTCTTCTTTTATTTGTAATTTTTCTCTTAGTTTAAGGAAAACATCTTGTTTCAATGAAGAACATTGAAAGCCAGGCTACAAAACTGACTGCGCACCAACAAATTAGTTAGCAGCTCAGCTAGCAGCCTCCCTGATGTCCCACCTCTCTCACTGGATGTTTCCAGAGATTGATCTGTTAAAAAAATCTTTCATCTTACAAAAAAATAATACATATATATTAAAATACAGAGCACTTTACATCCTCCAAGTTGTACAATTTCTTACTATTTTAACCTGTTATTCTTTTGGAGTATTTTTATGTTTATGATTTATTTTACTTTTGAATATTTTATATATTTTTATATATTTTCAACAAGTCAAATTTAAGACTTTTAAGACCACAATGGACACAATTTAAGACCCATTTCACATCAACACTGCAAAAAAAAATAAAAAGAAATGAAAAAGACATGAAGGAAAATTGGATCCTGCTTGATCTTCTCTGCAGTGTGAAGTGACGTGTCACAGCTTCGGCATCCAGCCAAAAACAGGATGGTCATGGACTAGCTGGACCACAACAGAGTGGATCCAGTGTGAACTGATCCACTGGCTTCAGTAAAAACCTGTCTGATCTGGTGCTGTGACAGAGCAGAGCTGGACTGAAGGTGCAGCTGGTGAATTTCAGCTGTGACTTGTTGATTAAATTGGATCCCTGTGGTCTGTGGTTAATCTGCTGTAACCACAGACTGTAGGCTGTAACACACCGCACACTGGGCTGCATGGAGACATTACTTTAGTTTAACCAGATTAAAGTCAACGCATTTCTTTTAAATAAGAGTGACGTCAATACATTTTAAATACCTTTTCAATAGTATTCAAGACATTTAATGAAAATTTAAAACATTTTCAGCCCTTAAATTCAAATGATTGGATTTCAGATATTTTAGATGTGACTTTTTAAGCCCATACAGATATACTGTAATATTATTTTTAATATTTATCTTTCCATTTTGAGAATCATTTACGGTGGTTTTCTGTAGATTATTGAGGTTTGGAGAAAAAAAATGTCTCAGGTGAGACCCTGATGTAGAGAAGTTAAAAATAGATCAATATAAATGTTTCCAACAGCTGCTTTAAAATGCTGAATCTTCAGGACTGGCCTTCTTTGTTTCTGTTTCTGATCCCTGTCAAAGTCTAATAAAAAGTGTTATATTCAGTTCTATTTGATTGCACTTGCAATTCATCAAACATCAAAATAAAACAAAGAGCCACAATAATACAGAGTTCAAACGGTGCATTAAACAGTGAGCAAACCTGCAGGAGGAGCTTAAATAAACTGTATGAGCTCGTCAGGTGGATCCTCTGATAGAAAACATTCAACATTAGCACAAAGTGTGTCTGTAGTAAAGACAGGTTCAACATTAAAGAGGAGACAGGGACAGACTTTAGCATCAACTTCAAGGAAAGAACGCAGAAAGAGGGAGAGAACAAAAGTTAAAGTGATGGTTTTGCCCAATCAGAGGTTTCATTCAGTGATGTCAAGTCTTCAAAACATAAACATGCGTTGACATATAAATCTAATCATCTATATTTGATTCACTTCAGAAATATTAAATTTACAGGTCCTTTAAAAAAGCCTCTGATAAAGAAATGAAAGCAGCTTTCACAGCAGTCATATTTCTATTTTTCAGTCAACTGTATTTAACAAGAAACAAGATTTAAAAGCAGCTTAAAGTGAAGTCACACAGCAGGACATACAGGAAACATCAGAGTCAGTTAAAGAGCCGTCGGGACTTTAAAGAAAACAGCATTTCATGGATTCACATCAGTGAGTCATCACAGTGACACCTGCTCATGGTGGGGGGGCTGCTGCTTCACTTCTCTTACCTCCTCAGGTGTTTGAAGAGCACCTGCATTGTGTCGTGGTTCGGTTTTGGCAACTTCTTAATCAGGTCTCTGACGGAGTTCACTCGCTGCTTGTAGTCGGAGCACTCTGAGGCAGAGGAGCAGACAGCCGGTCAGTGAATGCACATGCTCAGATCGCCACCTTGTGGCAGCCTCAGAGACACACACATCATGTGCAGTGTTTTCTTTCACACAGGGCACCATGAAGTTACTCACTGATGGCTTCCACAAAATCACTGAAGGATCCGTACGTGAAGAGTGGCTCAGGGAGCTCTCTGAAGAACATCTTCAGAGCTCCAGTGGTGACGTGGATGTCCTCCCACTTACTGTCGTTCAGGTCCAGAGTCTCATCTGAGGGAGGAGAAGTCAAAAGACACGAGAGTGAGTGTGTGTGTGTGAGTGTGTGTGAGTGTGTGTGTGTGTGAGACTCTTACCGTGATTCACAGCAAAGCGGAGCTTCTGGATCACAGCCAGGTTTCCACTCACTCTGTACAGACCATCAATGTTGAGACCTGCAGGTGAGGCAGAAGCAGGAGGGTCAGTGAACAAACTGAGGTCCTGACACGCTCATCCAACATCAGACAAGCAGCTGCCAGCAGACAGACGGATCAAACACCTCACCAAACCACAAAAACTGGATTCTCAGAAACTGTTTGTCTTCATCTGAGTAAAAGGGCCAAATATTAGACCCTTCATGAGCCAGAAAAATGAATAATTCAACACAGCAAACCATGAAAATGACGCCTGAATTACTTCTGAAGAGTCCTGAAATAAATCCAGAGCTCCTTTTTCTTTTAATATCTTGAATTAAGACGTTTCTCTGGTCTTATCAGTGAATGTGCCTCATATTAAATCTAATAAGACAATTTGTACAAGAATGAAGACATGAAGGTTTTTACAGTTCTCCTCCTGCTCACTGTTAAAGATGCTGCTGATGAACAAAGGATACACAGAAAAAACTGAACTTTAATCAAGTGTCTTTGTCTTATTTTCAGTAAAAATTGTCTTATCATACTTGATATGAAACATGTCTTATTTCAAGTCATTTAAAAACAGGAGTGAGGTGTGAATTGGCTGTAACAAAAAGATCATCTGCCAAAGAGGTAAGAGAAATTTGCTCCTCAAGTTTCTTGATATTAAATGATGTCTTAATACGAGAAACGTACACACTTTGAATTTAATACTAAAACTAAAGAAAGCTTGTACGGTGTTATTTTTGATGCACAACAGATCTGTTCAGCTAAAATTTAGTTTTAAAGGATTTATTTAAAAAACTGTTTTTAGTCTATTTTAAGTCAGTGCCCTGGTCAGGGCACCCCAGTCCAGAAAGTCTGGACCCGCCCCTGCTGAGAGCCGTACCTCACCGCAGGTTATGATGTTTTGTTCATCAACTTATGGATTTATGCTGAACGGAGGATTCAGAGTTACCATGAGAGACGGGACTCAACGTTTCTCCAAGTAAAAGTCAAACAACTTCTGAAGTGTCCACACAGTGCACCGCTCTCTCTCTCTCTCTCTAACTTGACTGCATCAGCATCCTGCCTTTCTCCCCACAGTCAATATTCACAAATCCTGATCATCCATATCCCCAAAAAGAGGTGGTTTTAGTTCTGTAGAGGGGGAGTGTTCAGAGACAAACCTGATCTGAGTATGATTAATGAAGAGCAGCAGCATTTACACACGTGTCAGTCACACTTTAATAATCTACGGGTGAAATGGTAAATGGACCAGTACTTATATAGCGCTTTTCTAGTCGTTCTGACCACTCAAAGCACTTTACACTGCTAGTTTCATTCACCCATCAACACCACATTCACACACTGATGGTATGAAGATCTATTGTAAACCATCAGTTATTAACTAACACATCATTCCCATTCATACACCACTGACCAACAGTGGGAGCAATTGGGGGTTCAGTGTCTTGCTCAAGGACACTACGGCATGTGACTGCAGGAGCTGGGATTAGAACCCTCAACTTTACGATTGAAAGACGACAACTCGACAGCTCTAACACTGAGCCACAGTCGCCCCTAGGCCCAAAAAGGGTCCCAGCTTTGGAAAGAGCTTAAGCAAACTTCACAAAAGTGTCAGATAGAAAACAGACTACTGAAGGAAAGACGTTTGGAATTCTACTGTTAAAACTTTCAGTTTAAATTCAACTCTTTGTGCTGTTGATACCAACGTGTTTCCATCAAAGAGGCACAAGAACATTTTTAGGACGTTCTACTTTCTGTTGTTTCTTTAGTTGGTCGCACACACAGAGAGTCAGCACAGCAGACGAGCGTTAGAGGGGCTGGGCGCACGTTTAGCCATTTAAAAGATCACAGCCTTTTGTTCCATTACATACTTCCACGTTCTCAAATCGTGACTGCGATTCAATTAATTGCATAGCACCAATTCAGACCTCATATTTCTCCGTAAATAACTTGAAATAAGACGTTTTTCTGGACACGTCTGGTGAATGTGGCTCATCTTAGTCTACTAAAAAAAGACAAACAGTTGATTAGATTTCAGTTTCTTGCAGCAGCTGATGTAAACCCTCAGAGTATTACATGTAATAATGGTGAAAGGTTATAACCCTTGACAGAACTTTCTACCACAGACTTTCCCACTGATGCATTCCTTCACTTTGGCTGTGTTTGTGTTTGATGGAGACAGCAGAGCAGAGGACACTTTGAATCTGATTGGAGAATCCAGACTGAGAGGCATCTGTAGAAACCTGATTGGAAGTAAACTTGAAGCTGACTCTATGTGCAGATGATCACATTACATTTCATGCTTTTTTTAACTGGACTTGATCTGCTGGACAAAAGTAAACCAAAATAAAATGTCTTCTTCTGAAAGCTCATCTGAATCAGACAAACTTTGGTGTTTTGGTGTTTGGTGTGAACTGCTCGGAGTTCTGAGGGGTGATGCTGCTGACATGAAAGGACTCAAATGAACCAGTCTTTGCTAAACTGAACACCAGTTCATAAGATCTGATCAATGGAACTGACATTTTAATAAAACATGTTTTAAAATAACTTCAATGAATCTTCAGTCTCTTTAAATCTTTTAACTTCTGTCAGAAGAGTCCTGATAGAGTCTCTCTCAGGTGATGTCATACCCGTGTTCTCCACATGGTCGATGCACATGGTGACAAAGTTGGGCACTGACGTGTTCTCCCGCTGGCACAAACTGGTCAGACTGCAGCCGAATACTTGATCTGTGATATTCAAACAGACAGTTTGAGTCAGCATGAGGCCAATCATCCCAACCCCAGCTCCAGTCTGGACTGTGCTCTGTCCTACGCTCATACCTTTAATGTAGCCCTTGTCTCGAACAGCCTGATAGGTTGGTCGACGTGTCAAGAACTTCTTCAGCTTCAGCCTGGTCTTCTTCTGGTCTGAGACGTCCATACTAACAGAGGTCTTCATCACTGAGGAGGGCAGAGCGAGTGAGTGAGTGAGTGTTTCTTTAACCCTGTAGACAAACCAGCAGTCTCTGTCTGACTCACCTCTGTTCTTCTTGGAGTCTCGGTGGTCCTTCTCCTTGTCCTGCTTCTCGGCTCCTGGAGACTCAGGCATGTCCTCCTCGATGGCCTCATCTGACTCCCAGGCCTGCAGGAGGAGACGCACATTAGATGCACTCAGATTCAAAGGGTCTCAGACCTTTTTCACTCTGTAGGCCACTGAAAGATTAAGTCCAGGGTCATTCAAACTCTAACTAAACGCTGACAGCTCAAGAGGTCGACAACAGGACTCAAAAACAGTCTTTATCAAAATCACAGCTGACATCAGGCTTGTTTCGTCCATTTCTCACTTACAGATTTAACTACAAGCTTATTATTATTGGCCATGTTTGCACAGTCCAGACTCCCTGCAGAGATTTCTGTCTTTTTGTTTGAACAGGAGGTGAGAACAGCGGTACTGTGGCTTATGAGTGTCCAAACTAGGGCTGCAAGATTCCAGGAATTTGGACACTTTCCATGGGAATTTTCATGAGTATTTAAAACTGTATGAAGTTTTTTCTTTTTTTTTTAATTGTATGTACTGAGAAGGACCTTTGGGTTTTCTACAGTCAGGTGTAAACAGCTGAACCTCAGAATCCGTACAGAATGCGTCCCCGTCTCTTCAGAGTGTAAAACCACGTCCATGGCGGTCACGGTCTTTCTCTTGGGGTGCTCGGTGTAGGTGACAGCATCATGGATCATGTTCTCCAGGAACACCTTGAGTACAGAGCGGGTCTCCTCTTGGATCAGACCAGAGGTACGCTTCACTCCACCACAGCGAGCCAGATGGTGGATAGTTATCAGATAGTTAGAGTTACTAGTTATCACTATTGAGGACTTTACGGGGACACTTAGCGCCTTCTTTACCGAGTTTTTTTCTTCTCTTTCTTTGACGTTTTAACAAAGATTTTTATTTAATATACAAAGACATAAAATACAAAAAAACTCCACCAATATTGCACCAATACAAAGAATACAAAAACAGGTTTTAAAGATGTAAAATGTGCCAGGGCAGGGCTTTCCCTCTTCAAATCAACAGACCTGCTCCTCTTGAGTTCAGTCTTAATGTTTTTAAAAACTGTCACTGGTGATCAGAGTCTGATGAATGACGGTCTTTGTACGGGTTTTCCAGATGTGGGTGCTGGTGATGGACATGATGAGCCACAACAGTCTTCGGGGTGTGTCTGTAAATGTTTCTTGAAAGAGTCCCTACATGACTGACTGATCAGATGTTGAATGGTTCCATCCTCTTCACAGGAGGGCTTTGGACCCTTTTTTTGTTGTCACAAAACAGCTCCACTGTACCACCGCTCAACTGTATTCACCTGCTCTTATCATCAGCAGACATGCATGAAAACATGTCTAATAAAATATCTTAAATCAAGCTGATGATAAGGAAAAAAAACCCTGAAAATTTAAAATATTTCAGAGACAAAATTCCCCAGGAAATTTCAGAAAAATTCATTTAAGTTGACGACAACAGAACAGCTGGAAAATTTCCAATAATCCTGAGCCAAATTCCCTACAGAAATTTACCCCCAAATTACCAACTAATGAGTTTTTCAAGATATGATCCATCAATGGGACGATTTTTTGTGTTATGGGCCAGCTTCAGATACCACACAGCATCTCCAAGACGCCTGATCTCCAAGACGCATGCTGAACATTATACTTAATAACCAGTTTACTGCACTACATTCTACTGTATTGTGCTTTTATACAACATTTCTTATTTATAAGAACATTTTTCTTATTTGAAAGCCTGTAGCAAAATAAATTGCGGTGTTTTTTGCAGGTCCAGAATGGATTAATGGCATTTCAATTCATTTCAATGGGGAAGATTGATTTGACATACGAGTCATTAGAGTTGTAAGCTAAACTCATGAGTCAAGGCACAGCTGTATCAGACTAAAGCTCTAGTTGCATAAAACCCCAAAGAGCTGAGCTGTGTAGAAGCCTGTCGCTCAGTCAGAATCTGTTATTTCTGCTCCAGATAAAGTTTTTCATTCAGGTTGAGATTTCTAAATCAGGGAGTCATAAGAAAAAAAAGTCTTGATATGTAAAAACCCAAGAATTGTTCATTACAGACGACTCCTTACATGTGTGTTGATCGTCTCTGTGAGGGCCCGGTACCAGTCATTGATGACGCTGTCGATCTCAGACTGGATCAGCAGCTCTGTTCCCTGACGGGTTTTCAGCTGAGGGGAAATAAAAGGAAACGTTACTTTTAAAAGTCTGAAGCTCAGGTTGACTGACAGTGAAACCCCACCATGGATCTTCAGTGATACCTCGATGACGTGCTTCTTACTGGACTTGTCCTTGGAGGCCCAGTCCACTGACCCCCCTCGCAGGTCCACAGTGAACTCGGGCTTCGACTGGTTGCTGCCGAACTTCTGGAATAAAGGTGAGAGTGTGAGTGGATGACTGACACACACACAGTGAAACATGGACGGGATGTTTCAGACATGCTGTTGTTTGGTGTTAGATCATATCGTAGTGTTAATCAGCTGGAGAGGAACAGATTCTACAGATCAGCCTCACTGTTTTTAAAAGACGCACAGACTCTGGATGAACAGCAAAGCAGGTGAGTCATCCTGAAACACTGTGAATGTTATCAAAAAGCATTTAAACACACATTTTAGTATCATGATGAAGAAAAGCATCAACGGCATCAAGTCCCTGTATGAGAAAGTTAACAGAGAGCGCTTTGAGGTCTTTTTTGATTTTAGCCTTGAAATCACTTCCAAATCTTTTAACTTCTCCTGATGCAGCACCAGATTTACATTCTGCAGATTAAGGTCTGAGTTACAGATGAACTGGGAGGCTACATTTCTAAAGCCTGGTTTATGCTTGACGCAGACCTCGCAGACATCATTTCAGCAGCCTCACCCTCTCCTAGTGGAGTGAAGCTGGCCCCCCACCCCACGCAAAACTTAGTAAAAATAGTCTTGATTGTTCCTGCTGCATTAGTGCTGCTTTGGTTTTTAAGATATTAAATTATATTCTAAAGGTCAGTCTAAGTTCATGCAGCTACACAACATAGTCCAAACTAAACAAAAACATCTCATTTGTTTGTGCTGCTTTGATTTTTAAGATATAAAAAGTTTACTTTGAGGTGATGACGTCACATGAAGCTATGATTTTCTGACACAAATGAAACTTTTCCTGCACAAAGAAGGCACAAACATTTGGACATTCAGTTAAAAAAGGAAGAGTGGAAGCTGGATGATAAAGTCCAGTCCATAACTTTATCACCAAAACATAATGTCACATTCCTCTTCAAACCATTCAACATTCTGCTCTGTGAAATGAATTATTTGTTTTTGATCCAATGAAATTTTGCACATCAGAGGAATCACAAACAACACCATTTATAGGAGGCTGCATGAACTTAGTTTGACCTTAAAAACAATAATTAACCATGTTTTAAAAACCAAAGCAGCACAAAGAAAAGTTTTTTCCACACACATCATTTTTTTTTTTTGCATGTGGTGGGGGGACAGCTTCACGCAGGTCCACCACCGTGCGGTCCCTTTCAGAAAATTTCCAGGTTGCGCACCTCCAAAAATTTCTCATTTCCACACGGAGACGTGAGGGCCAGCAGGAGCTCCTCGTGTCCAAAGTACAACAAATACAGGCGCTAATCAACCTAATAATTAACCAATAATCCTAGTTTCTATCATTTAGTTTCATGCTCACATGGATCAATGGAGGCTTTATTAGAACCGTTTTCAAACCACACGATATGAATGATGCAGTGCCAGGTAAAACTATTCATTAGTGCAGATTAAACAGAAAAATCAACTAATTCAGGATTCACACACACACACGTTTAACATCCAGTGAGCCGGAGCAGGAGGGACAAAGATAGAGAGACAAACAGGAGCAGCAGGACATGCAGAGAGAGAGAGAGAGAGAACAAGAGAGAGAGAGAGAGATAGGGAGAGAGAGAGGACATACAGCAGCAGACTGCACAGGCCTACAGTTCACATAGGAGACAGCAGGACGCAGCTTCACTGAGCGCTTCCAGTTGCTAAGAAGAGTGAGGAGCAGCTCAGGGATGGAGCCGCTGCGGTAGTATGACTTAGGAGAGGAGGAGAAGGAGAAGGAAAGGAAGGAGGAGAGGAAAGGAGAAAAGGAGAAGGGCTTAACATGAGGATGGAAGATCTACAGCACATGTGATGTGACAGCAGGAGACTACGCAGAACTATGTCAGAGACAAGAACACAGAAATGGATGGAAGCTGAATAAAGCTCAGAAAAATGAGCCCCCAGTGGCTGATGGGATACATACCCAGCTGGTGCTGCCCCCCTGACCCTTTGCAAAGAGCAGAGAGGAGCCCTGCAGTACGGTCCATGAGGAGGTCCAGTTCTTCCTGTGTGTAAAAAACAAAACAAAGACCTGAAGAGTCTGAGACTGCAGGTGTTTTTCTTCTTCTGTGCTTTTTGTAGACGCCTGTTCAACTCTTACCGGACTTTCTTCCCATTCTCTGTGATTTTGGTGACATTGAGGACTCCACACTTCTCTGAGGGCTGAGGAGGAAATCAAACACATACACACACAGATAAGAACCCACTGAAGCAAATTCTGAAAAAAAAACACAGATCAACACACACACACACTCACACACACACACAAAGGATGGATATCAATGTGTAGACCTCATGTTTCCTGTCTTATCTACAGAAGTATGTGGAACAGGAGGAGGAGGAGTGTAACATTTTCAGGACAATCATCTGTTTCTGATCTGTTTCCCTGCATGATGCTGAAGCAGCTGCATGAGACGGTTCAGTCTCTAGATGAGCACAAACCAAAGTGCAGAGAAAAACCTGCAGCACTTCCCCTCTTTGATTACTCAACAGCTTCAGACTCAGTGTGGGTAAAAGTTCATCTCCCTCCTGAAGACTTAGACCAAATGATTATCTATAACTCCTCAGCTTGAATCACTTTTATCTACACTGCCTAACATAAGTATTCATCCTCTGGAATCAGTCATGGTGAACAAAATTTGGCTTTTTTCACACAAAAATTTATTGGAAAAAAACTCTTTAATGTCAAAGTGTCAAAATATTACACCAAAACACGTCATGAAAAGTAATTGTTTGCATAATTATTCACCCCTTCAATCAGTATTTATAGATGAACCTTTGGCTGCAGTCACAGCTCTGACTCTGTCAGTCTCAGTCAGCCTTGCATATCTGCACACTGCAGTTTCTCTCCGTTCTTCACTGTGAAACTGCTCAAGCTGTCAGGTTGAGCAGGTATCAGGCATGGACAGCTCTTTACAAGTCCAGCCACAAAGTCTCTAAAGGACTGAGGTCTAGGCTTTGACTTTGACTTGGAAACTCCAGAACATTTACCAGACGCTGTGAGAGTCCTTGCTTCTGCAGCTCGACAATGTGACCACACTCAAAGAGAGAAAGCTTTTATTGTCACATCTTTGACATCAGGAGGTCATGACAGAGTGAACACCTGACAGAAAACACTCTTAAACTTTTGATCTGCTGATGAACAGACTACAGGCTCTGTGAGGACTCTGTTTGAAGTGGACTGCAGTGACACCTTTTGGCTGGAATCATGTGCACACTGTTATGATATCATTTCATTCATTCATTAATTTATTGAGTTGAGACAATGCACATTAATCAACATTGTTGCATTGAGCATTAATGTGAATGTGCCAGACTTAGCACAGATGCTAAATTTCATCTGTAGTCCAAGGCAGGTACATGAGTCTTAACAAGTCGTGTGTTTGTTTTGGAAATGAATGGAGATCAGATCTTCTTTCTAACACTACTTTTCTTTGTTCAAGACAACTTTTTACTGGATACAACGTGAGGAGGTAAGGTATTTATCAACAGTTACACAAAGCTGTTGTTTAAAACGTGACAACAAGTTAACTTTATCAGTTTGTTCTGTAGTTTAGTAGCCGGTTTTATTTAGCGCTCCTCACAGCCCGGTGCTCTGAGACGTGTCTGTAACATGTAGCGTTAGTGAATCCTGGTTATGTCCTACCAGAGCTCATCTACCAACTCCAACCTCACCAATCAGAGCTAACGTAACCTCACTCTACATTTTATTGACAGACTCTCCAGTTTGATCAGATCACTGCAGAATAACTGCTGCATGTGGGTTGGAATGAACATTATCACAAACAGATTAGCTCGTGTTTTAGCCTTTAGCTCATGTTTCAGCCTTAAGCCCGTGCTCTATCACTCTCCTGTTTATCTTTCTTCTTCTCTTCTGTCCTTTTTCTGTCTGTCAGTTCAGCTCCAGTCTCCACCATCACTACTAAATTAATCACAGAAATCATTTTCAGCAGAGACAAACACAGATCTCTCTTCTCACTACTAAACTTCATCAGCTGGCGTGGTGTTGTCATAGAGACTTCAACGTGTAGTAAATCAATCTGGTCCTGTCTGACTTGATCAGGAAGCTGAGAAATAGCATTTAGAAATAATCTATATTTGTGCTGATAATCTCATTTTAAGTTGTGGATTAGGATCAGGCAGATATCTAGAAGAGAGACTTTTTCAGGATCATTGAGAAAGATCTCACAGGGACTTTAATTGTTGTTTGAAATAAATTGCTTACTCAATTTTTTCTTCTCACTCCTATTTCTTTTTTTGCATTTTGAAACTCTACTCCAACAGTGAAAAATGTAAATTCTTGCATTTTTTTTACTGGTCTTAAAATTTTGATCAGGTGTGTACATATTAATATTATAAATTTGTCATTTAGGATCAGTAACTAGTACTGTTCCTAAATACCCATCCCTCACACACACTGAAGCAACAGGTACAATGCTTTGAGCCTGGGAGTGACTGAGCAGCTTGGTGTTGTTTCCAACCCTCACCAGCAGGGGGCTCCTAACTCAGCTACCAAACTTCAACATTTCTGCTGCTGGAAACTTGTGAAGGCATGATGTTAGATGTGATGATGCAGTTTGAGGTGGGATGTGACATGCAGAGGATGAGAGACGCTGGATGCATTGCAGGATGGGGGAGTTAGGAGGGTGAGGAGAGAGATGTTTTTGATGCAGGTGAAAGCAGGATGATGATGATGACGATAATGATGATGATTGTAAGTGTGGTGCGATGCAGTGCGAGCTGGGATACTAACGGTTGTGGGGTGCTTAGGAGATGAGGGGCAGGAGTCAGAGTCTGGAGGGCTCTGCTTGGGCGCTGGAGCACACTCCTACCAACAAGAGGCACAACATGATGAGTCACTAAGAGCTAACTGAAACACAGGTGAAGACGGTCAGTTAGAGGTCAGAGAGGAGAGGAAGGTGGATCAGCAACCTGGAGAGGAATCATTAGAGTGTGTTTGATGTCAGAAAAAGTCATCAGAAGACAATGATGGAGAGAAGACATGTTAGGGTTAAAACCTGGAACAACATGCATGTGAGTTCAATCAGGGTTAGAAATTCCTTCATTCCTGTTGATCAAATCCTGAACGCAAACAAATCAGACACCTTTGATTTAACACGTGGCTTTGATTGGCAAGCAATCAGTTTTTCACTAGCTGCTCTACAGAAGGAGGTGACAGTGAAGTGATAAGATCACATGTTGATCTGAGAGCTGAGAGGCCCCGCGTGGTACCAACTTTATCACTGTTCAGAGAGAGACGAAACCTCCTCTTGTGATGGTCGGAGGTGAATCGCCACAGTTTGAAAGAGAACTGCAACAAAACGGCCACAGAGTTAGCCTTCTGTTCATAAATCCTACTGGATAACCAGTTTCCTGAAGTTAAATCTGACTCTAACCTTGGTCAGAGAGTAACTGTGCACAGTTTAGACAACACACTGTTATTGAAGCTGATCCAGATAAATACCTTCAACTCTAGCATGGCAAAATTAACGGGGATGTTGAAATACTGAGCCCTAACCCTAACCCCAACAGTCCTATTTATAACCCCCAAACTCCTCATGACATGATCAGCTCTGTGGTTTCCATGGTGATGGATCATTTCCATTCATTTTAATGTGCCAAAAATTTTTGGAATATGCTGAATATTTGCAAGTAAAAGTACAAGGTTTAGAGATTTGAATAATACACACACACTTCATCTGAACATGCTGAACATGCTGAACATTTTAAAATTCAAAATTTGTTGGAGAAGTAGCGAGACAAAGAACCGTATGGAAGAATAATAATAAAGAAGAAGAAGAATATGTTCAGCATTTGAACAGCTGTCACTGATCATTTTTCATTTTTTCACTGTTCAAAACAACCAGTAAACTGGACAACAGTGAGAATGAAAAAGGCTAGAACAACATGGAAGAAGAGAAGCTTCATGTTGGATTTATGGGAGAATATTATTCATAGAGAATTCACTGATGAGGACCAAGCTCAGCTAAGCTGGTAGAGCAGGTGCTCCATGTACAGATGCTAAAGCCCTCATATCACGGCCAGGGAACTGATTCCTGATCCTGGCAGAATTTTGTGTACGTCAGTCTCACCTCACATTTCCTGTCCCTCTCTCTCGCTGTCCTCTCTGACGCCCCCCCACCCCCCAAAGTAAAAAATCTTATAAAGAACAACAGATTTGGGGGAATAACTTTGACATACTTGGAAATAAATAAATACATCTATCTTTTATAATCTAAAGCCGTTTGGATGGGAGCACGTCTGTTTAATACCAGCTTAGGCAAGAGCCCGGACATGTGCATAGCGGGTAAGATTTTAGGGATTGCAATAATTGATCCGTCTGACCTGAAACAACTTAGAGAAAATACCTGATTTAGGAGTTCTGTTTGGGTTCAGAAAATACCAAAAACACATTTAGAAAACAAGCAGAAGAAACCACAGTTCATTTAACACGGCTAAACTGGGTCAAAAAAATGTCAGCTCCGTTTGCTGAGTACAGATAATGAACAGAAAGCTTACACAGCCTACATCAACTTTATCTCAGCAAACTTAGTTGCACACCTTTATCTCATCTGTACAGCACAGAGGTAGAGCTAATAGCACAGAGGTAGAGCTAATAGCTAAACTCAACATTCATCCAGCATTTCACGCCTACAAGAATATACTGATGAAAAATATCAAATCCTAAATCTAGAACAGATTTTTGTGGGTGTTTGTTTGGGTATTTCTTCATTTTTCTTTTTTAACAATGTTTTGTTAATAACACACAGGTTCACTTATTAAAAAAAGTTTCAGGAATTCTGAAAATCCAATTTTAAAAAAGAAATCTTAGAAACACAGGTCACAACACTGTAAAAACCTGGGTCAAAATAAAACCATTTTTCTCTGCAGTTTGTTTACTGATTTTGTTTGAATGTTCCAACCATGATACAGATCTGAGATAAACATGTTTCAGTGAAGTAAGAATGAAGCTAGCTCAGGAAAATCCAACCTGAAACTGTTGTTAGAGTAACACCAGCAGGAATGTTATCTTGAAATAACAGATCGTCTTCTTACAGCGTTATATTCTCTGATCAGACGGCTACATGAACATGTTCGTACACAGACACCTGCAGAAACAAACTGAATGAGGCCGTATGAAAGCCAGCAGGTGGGGTTAAAATGTTCAAAAAACGCAGATATTAATAAATACTTCTGCTTCCTGAACAAACAGCTTTGTGTCTGTAGGTCTGATGAGCTTTGGCCGCTCATCCAGACACACATTCATATTACTGTGGAGCCTTAAAGCCTTTATTTTGGCAGCTCAAAATAAAGATTTCAGCTGTCAGGTCAAGGCCAATCTAATCAGCATTAAGCTGCTTTTATTTAATGCAACTCTGTTCTGATTTTATGTCGAGATCAAAAAGTATTTTTCATCGCTTTGTCCAATTTGGTGTGATTTTTCGTCACTGTTATTGTTTTGTATCTTAAAAACAGCACACCTTTGGTACTGTTTGAAGATGTTTTTCTTCCAGAACACATGACAGGCCACAGTAAGGGTCCAAAGGCACACCCGGGATAAAGCAGCCTACCACTGAGACACTAAACCAGAAGCAGCAAGAGACCGGGCAATCAGACACAACACACCTACACCACGTCCAGCTTTTGAAGCAGCACTCTCAGTCCTGTCCTACCTTGTCGTTGAGGTCTAAGACGTAGGTGCTGTGTCTCCACTTGGTGAGGACGATGGGATCTGGCTGCTTCCTCTCCAAACTGCGACTCTTGGGAACCTCCCCGGACTGAGGGGAGAACGTGTACTGCAGAGACGAGGACAGAGGACAGAAGTGACGTTTAGACACACAGAGTTAACCAGGCCGTGCTCCGGTCTCCTTACCTCTCCTTTAATTCTCCACAGCACCATCTGAAGGAGGTGTGACTTTCACAGAACAGCCATGAGTCTACAGTAACATCCTCTGAACAGATCCATGTCTGCACGACTTCTCATCTGAGAGCGGACTGCTGCTGCTTTTCTATTTCCATCAGCTGTTCAGATTAGTGGTAAGTGAGCCGGTAATAGTCTGTAAACCACAGTTCACACTAACTTGGCACCTGTGAGACTCTTATCCACTTACATTAACGAGACCACTGCACGGGGGAGAGCAGGTCACACGGAAGTGTGCTGCAGGCCTTCAGTGATATAATGAGAGAAGAGTTTCCATTTTCAAGAGGGAGAGAGCGCTGAATGTGACTTCATGATTCAACTTCATCCACAACAAACACAACTTTGGAGTGTTTTGTTAGTGTTAAATGATGTTTTCAACAATAACAATGTAAAAATGAAGTGAGAAAACAGCCAATTAGACTGCAGCAGGAAGTGAGTCAAAGCTCACTCCAGTTTGAGTTTCTCTAGCGCCCCCTGTGGACAAAGAAGTGCTGGAAACTCCAGATCCGTTCCAGTTGGGTCTCCACTCACACCAGCTGTGTGTTCAGTTATAGTCATTGCTATATGATCTGATGCTGAAATGGTGTATTTTATTTTGAAAGTCACCAGATGTTTTTATGTGGTTTCAGTGCACAAGTTCCTGTCCTGCTCCATCTGCTCCATCTCTGTGTAAACTGATGCATCATTGCTCTGATATCCAGCAGAAACAGAAGGCCCACATATCTGATCTGGAAAGACCTGGGGCCTCATTTATGAAGCTTTCTGACACACAGAACGGGGCTTGAAGGTGCACCACTTCCCACTCAAAGGTTGAGCTTTATAAAAATAGTAAGGACACAGACGGTGAAGTGGTGAAGTGAAGCCTGCAGATGCAAACTGACGTCTCTGTCACATTTGATCTGACTAAATATCAAACTTCACTAACAGATCCACCTCATCAGAATCAAACCAACACTTTTATTCAGGCTGTAATCCAGCACGTAGTGATCTGTTTACAATAAGTCACTTTCATTATGACAGAATAGATCCACACATACATGTTCCTTCAGCTCCGTCTCACCTTCGTTATCCCGGTCAGACCTCACAGGAGCGCACACTGATCACTGATCACTGATCACTAATCACTGATGGAGAGTTTAAAATGAGACTAACACAGAAACCACAGAGCCTCCAGTGTTCATTCATATCTTTAAATGTCGCTCATTTATCATCAAGTGTGGCTTTGAGTTTGAATCAAGACGCCACAGAGCGCACACAGACACGCTGGTTCTCCTCTTCCACACTCAGCACGTCTTCATCAGCTGCTGGTATTTATTCTGTCAATGATTCAAGTGTGGAGATGAAGTCGGAGCGTCTCTGATCATCAGGCCCATATATCCTCAGAATGAGTCACAGAGCAGACGGAGCTTCAACAGCTCAGAGTTTTACTCGGTGGATCTGCTTTATTCAGACTTCTTTCTTTTAAATTTGAGATTTTTTGTTAAGTTTGCCTTTTTTCGTTAACAAAAAAGTTTTTTGATAACATGCACAAACCAGGACCAAGACCTGGAGCTGGAGCTGAACTTGTGATCAGTAGCGTTGGCTCTGTACATATAAGCAGCCCCCCTGCAGCTCTAAATATGACTGTTCTAATATGAAAAGTCAAAGGTTCAGAGAAAGTTCATTGCTGTTGGATCTTCTCACCTTGGGGAGCTCCCATTCTGACCTGGATCCATCAGCGCTGTAGTAGTAGGGCCGGCCCTGCTCATCCACATGTTTTATCCACTGCAACACAGACACCAGTCAGAAACCATGACAACAGGAAATATAGTGTTCAGAGAGTAATCATACAAAACACAGGCAGCAGTGAAAGGCTCCATTAAAACCATCCATCAGTGTGTAGACTCTACCTTTTCCTGTGTGTATTCAGAGACGTAGAGTGTGTGTCCATGTTCATCCAGCTCCTCAGACCAGCCTCTAGGGGGCGACCCATACTGACTGTCAGACTGACTGGAGTGGGTGCTGTGACAGTTTTCCTCTGAGGACAGTGGCTGAGATGGACAGACGGACAGACAGTCAGACAGTCAGACAGACAGACAGACAGACAGACAGACAGACAGACAGACAGACAGACAGAGGGCTCAGTCTCAGAGTTTTATGTTAGTATTTGGAGGACATGAAACCCCCATCAAAACTTTACCCCCCTTCATTCTGCTTCAGTGATTCATCTTTTAGGTACACTTGCTTTTAGCCATGAAGATCCAGGAACAGTTTTCAAAAACATGGAACAGACAGTTGAAAAATGAAGACATGAAGTCACAGTGTTTCATAATCTCCACCAGATTTTGATTTCTAAGTTTTGGAGGATTGAATTGTTTTTTTTTTTTGTTGCCCTGCATTCATGAACTTCAGATTAACAAAGCTAACTCATGAGTTAAAAAGACTGCAAACAGTTTTACAAAATATGTGAGTCATCATGTTTCTGCTTTTATGTGATCTATGCCAAATGAAAATCTAGCTGAATGTTTTTATTGAGTGAACATGAGTGGTGTGTTTTTGGCACATCAAACAGAGCCAATCTTGTTGAACTGAAGTAAGTAAGCTGCTGGGTTAGCATCAGATTAAAATCCAGATGAGAGCGCTGTTTTCTTTCCTAATGGAAAAACTTTTCATACAAACACTCCCTGACCAGCTTACAGCACTGCTCACATGACAGAAATCTGAGCTAAACTGATGACAGATGAAATATTTTAGGTAAACAACCTGAATGTTTGATGAAGGGATTCATGAAACCGCATGCACCTCACGAGCACCTCCAGAAAAAACTGAACTGAGTCTGTTCATCTGGCTGAAAACATTGTTTATCAGTGTGACATGTTTAAGAGCCTCCTTCTTTAGTTCCAGCTGTTTCTGTGAGGACACAGATCTGCTGCAGTCATAACTGAACAGTATGTTGTACGAGCTGTACCAGGTGGTAACTTTATCCAGCAGTTATAAAATCACTGCTTTGTGATCCTTCTGTTACAGAACTTTCTATAGCTAAATGCTACGACAAAACTGGCTGTTAAAAACCTTTTGTGTTGCTGTTATCAGAATGTGCATAAAAACTAAGCTGAGCACAATATGTCTGCACAAGATTTATTTTTGTCAAAATAACACATTTCTCCAGATTCTCTGAATCTTTTGATGATATTATGGACTGTAGATGATGAAATCCATAAATTCTTTGACATTGTATGTTGAGAAACATTGTTTTTAAACTGTTGGACTATTTGCTCACACAGTTGTTCACAAAGTGGTGAACCTCGCCCCATCCTTGCTTGTGAACGACTGAGCCTTTCAAGGATGCTCCTTTTATACCCAATCATGACACTCACCTGTTTCCATTTAGGGCTGCCAAGATTAGTCGACTAGTCACGATGACCTCGACAATCAAATTCGTCGGCGACTTATTTAATAATCGACGTCGTCGTTTTAATATTTTTTTAAACTTTATTTTTCCCTCAAAACTGCTGCTGTACTTTCACCCGTCTCGTCTGCCGTTCTGTCCTTGACGCACACGCGCAGAAGTGGTAACCGGGGTAACCCGTGATGTCACTGGAAAAGTTATGCTCAACAGTATCATGGCTATTTTGAAAATAAATTGGTTCATTAAAAAAAATGTCAGAAATGCTGCTACAAGCTGCAAAGTTCATTAAAAGCTGAATGAACTATGATATTAACTGTCTTCATTTTTAGTTAGTCCATACCTTAAACACTTGAAGCTAGAAGCTAATGATGTTAGCTGTATGCTGCTGCAATAAGCTGCAATTTATGTATGATCCAAATAGTCGACTAATCGCAAAAAATAATCGGTGACTAGTCGATTATCAAAATAATCGTATGTGGCAGCCCAGTTTCCAATGAACCTGTTCACCTGTGGAATGTTCCAAACAGGTGTTTTTGGAGCAGGGTCTGTTATTGATCCTGTCCCAGCTTTTTAGGAACATGTTGGAGGCATCAAATTCAAAATGAGTGAATATTTGCAAAAACAAATCAAAGTTTATCAGTTTGAAGGATAAATATCTTGTCTTTGTAGTGTATTCAGTTGAATTTAGGTTAAACAGGATTTACAAATCATTGTTTTCTGTTTTTATTTATGTTTCACACAACGTCCCAACTTCAGTAGAATTGGGGTTGTAAATAAACTTGCTCTGCACAGTTTCACCAATCCACCAGATGGGAGCAGTGTTGCATGGTGAAACAGGAGAGCAAGACTTCCTCACATCACACATATTTGTTTTCCCTCCTTCAGTAACCACAACACTGTTTTAAGAGTCCTTTGAGCTCCACTTTAACTTCACTGCAGTGTGTTTGTTTATGAGCAGCTACCACAGACTCTATCTAGAACATGAGACAGCACTACACTCAGACTGTTACAAAAACAAACTAAATACCTGGAACATGCAGGAGTCAGATCTACTGACTCACAGAGGTGAAACAGTAGATGAAGCTCTGTTTGTGATCCAGGTAGCATCTTTTAAACTAGGCACTGAGATAAAAACACACGGTTTCTCTCACCTCGCTCTCCACCGTGCCCTGACTCTCTCCTCGGACACTGCTCGTGCTGCCACTCGTGTCCCTGGTGCGTGGGGGCTTCCAGGTCCGCTCTCCGGTGGCGCGGTTGTAGTAGAAGTGCCGGCCGCTCAGATCTTTGTGGGTCTCCCAGTCTCCCAGGATGTGGAGGGGAGAGCCAGAGGGGACGGGCGGCAGGCTGGACTGAGAGATCTTCAGCTCCTGGAGGTTTGTGTAGACCGGAGAGTCTGACCGGCCCTGACCTGTGGGTGACGTGGTCTGGAAGAGGAAAGAAGAGAGGAGGTCAGATCATGTGTTGTTTTTTTTCTTTTCATTATTTAACCCCTCATTTCTCCACATATTTTCAAAGTCTGGACTTTTCCCTGAACATCTGATGACATTCTAAAGATTCCTGAAACCCCTCCAGAGTCTGCAGAGATCCAAGTATCTGCAGGAATGTTTGTCCCTTCCTGTCCAAAAACCAGAAGTTATCACATCCTGCACTGGAACATTAAATGCAATCAAACTTTGCTGTAAAGGTGAACCAGTGAGATGTCTGTCTGGATGAAGCACAGCGGGATGCAGCTGCTGATCCAATCAGATGCCACATGTGGCTCACAGATACACTTTGAACTGAATCAGACTGATGCTAACCATCTCCTCAAACCAGATGGACTCAGCACGGTTATGTAATGACTGCTGTGTCTGCTGCAGGCTCAGAGACAGAGGTTAAGAACACAGAGAACAGACGTAGCAATTCAAAACACACACACACACACACACACACACACACACACACACACACACACACACACATACACACACACACACACACACACACACACACACACACACACACACACACACACACACACACACGTTGGATTTCACAGCCAAAGCTAACACAGTAGCATCTTCAATTTATGCAGACTTATGCAATGCTTTGGAGCTCAAAAACAGCACGGGTGACTTGCTGAGCCTGCTGCCACCACGTCCTGACTCTGAATAAGAGCAGAAATGTGCTCAGACTGATAGAAATATAAGATTGCATGTGTTTGATGGCCTGATCAGAGGCCTCGTCTGAAAATTGTGATCATGTTTTGCATGATGACCGTGTGTGAGCAAACAAAGGAAACAGAAGGTGTGGACCCTTCAGCTGAGACAGAGTAAAAGGATGTGAAGCTCTGCAAATCCTTTTCAACTTATATTCAATAGAATACACAGCAAAGACAAGATATTAAATGTTTGAACTGGTAAACTTTGTTATTATTTGCAAATATTAGCTCATTTGGAATTTGATGCCTGCAACACATTTCAAAAAAGCTGGCACAAGTGGCAAAAAGACTGAGAAAGTTGAGGAATGCTCATGTCTGATTCTGGAGCAGGACCACTAAAAAAACAAAGATTTTCAAATGAAGTATTGTTTTGGACAGAAAAACTCTATAACCAGAGCTTTGCTAGCTTAAAGAGCAGGATTAAATCATTATACCAACGTGGGAATGTTTCATTGCTCTCTGAGGACTACAAGAGTTGAACTGTGAGCATATTTATGCTTTTCAGACATTCATTAGGACACAAGCGTACATGATACTGTACCTGGAAGTCTTATAATCTAACTTAAATTAATAAATCAGAGTTTGCTACGTCTCATTTTTGACCATAGGGGTCACCAGAATCAATTTTAATCTTTCAAAATGTTTTAAAAATAAAAAACTAAAACATCACACGTCCATCAGTATTCAGAGTCTTTTTTCATGAATCTCTAAATGTAGCTCAGGTTGATCCTGGTTCCTCTGATCCTCCTTGAGATGTTCCTACAGCTTCATGTGAGTCCACCTGTGGTAAATTCAGCTGATTGGACCTGATTTGGAAAGGCTCACACCTGTCTATATAAGGTCCCACAGGTGACAGAGCATGTCAGAGCACAAACCAAGCATGAAGTCAAAGGAACTGTCTGTAGACCTCAGAGACAGGATTGTCTCCAGGCACTAATCTGGATCCAGGGTCCAGAAACATTTCTGCTGCTCTGAAGGTCCCAATGAGCTCAGTGGACTCCATCATCTGTGAATGGAAGAAGTCCAGAACCACCAGGACTCTAGAGCTGGACCCCCGTCTAAACTGAGCCATCAGGGGAGAAGGGCCTTAGTCATGGAGGGGACCAAGAACCTGATGGTCTCTCTGTCAGAGCTCCAGAGGTCCTCTGTGGAGAGAAGAGAACCTTCCAGAAGGACAACCATCTCTGCAGCAATCCACCAATCAGGCCTGTATGGTAGAGGGTCCAGACTGAAGCCACTCCTTAGTAAAAGGCTCATGGCAGCCCGCCTGGAGTTTGACTAAAGGCCCCTGAAGGACTCTGAGACCAGGAGAAAGAAAACTCTCTGCTCTGATGAGACAGAGATTGAACTCTTTGGCGTGAATGCCAGGCGTCATGTTTGGAGGAAACCAGGCACCGCTCATCACCTGGACAATCCTATCCCTACAGTGAAGCATGGTGGTGGCAGCATCATGCTGTGGGGATGTTTTTCAGCAGCAGGAACTGGGAGACCAGTCAGGATTGAGGGAAAGATGAATGCAGCAATGAACAGAGACATCCTGGATGAAAACCTGCTCCAGAGCACTTTAGACCTCAGACTGGGGCCACGGTTCATCTTTCAGGACAACGACCCTCAGACCACAGCCCAGATATCAAAGGAGGGGCTTCAGGACGACTCTGTGAAGGTCCTTGAGGGGCCCAGCCAGAGCCCAGACCTGAATCTGATCCAACATCTCTGAAGAGATCTGAAGATGTCTGAGCTCTGACGCTCCCCATCCAACCTGATGGAGCTTGAGAGGTGCTGCAAAGAGGAACAGACCAAACTGTCCAAAGAGAGGTGAGCCAAGCTTCAGACATCATATTCAAAAAGACCTGAAACTGCGGACAAAGGAGCTTCAACAAAGGACTGAGCAAAGGCTGTGGATACTTATGAAAATGTGATTTATTAGTTTTTATTATTTATAAATTTGCAAAAATTGAATTTAAAAAAAATCATGTCATTATGGAATGTTGTTTAAAGAAATTTGGGAGAAAAAACTCCCCGGGTGCTCTGTATGGCCTCGATAAGCTGCAAAAGCTGAACCCGGTCTGAGATTTCATATGAAGCTCAAACTTCATGTTTCAATCAAATCTAATCCAGAGGTTTATATTTGACATTGGATTAAACATCCATGCATTATTGTCATTTGTAAACTGATAGATGAGACAATAATCCAGCTTCAGCGTGTTCATTCCTCTGACATGCTGATGTAGAGACCTGAGAGTGCAGACTGTACTCTGAATATTTGAACAGCATGATGCAGGGATTGAACCTCAATCTGTCACAAAAACAAGCCTCTCAGGGACCATGTTGGAATGAATAATGCTTACGGATGCATGTAAAGATATGTGAAGAACTGTCAATGTGTAACACACAAAGAGGAAGTGAAGAGTCTGATATAACTTCCCTACAGAGTTTAGTGTTGGTGTTGAGTATAAAATATTAACCAGCATGCTTTGTGTTCTTCAGTTCTTCCTCATAATAACAGCCGGTCCACACAATGAACTCAACAGGGTCCGTGGCCCCTCAGTTTCTCTGCAGAAACACTTCAAAGTCAGTTTTAACAGTGGTCTTTGAAAACTTGGCAGCACCCGAAGGTCACTGCACACAAAGCCAGAGAGCTACGTTTCCATGGCTACGGCTCTGGGCATTTAACATGGCTCTGAAAAATATTTTGTGGTTTTGGAGCAGCGTTGAATTTCTGATGCCAGCTTTGTGTCTCTGTAGATGAGATCCAGCACCAAACACTCTGTAAAACAGCGAGCGAATAAATGGCCGAGCAGAGCAGAATGAAATACCAGAGTGTGTGCCAGCTCCACACGCCCCCCCCTGTTTGGTACAGGTGAGGAATGTGAAGGGGGGGGGGGGGGGCTTCAGTGGAACAAGCTGAACCGGTTTCAGGACACAGATGGGACTTCCTGCTGTTTTTGGAATAACAGGAATATTTTTCATGTAAATGATTGTTTAATATCCTGCACATACACACACACACACACACACACACACACAGACACACACACACACAAAGGCAGGAGCAGAGGAAAGGTTTCAACAGGATCCTGCTGCTTCAGTCCAACACTCAGCAAGCGCTCCAGCATGGAGGCAAACCACTGAGAGATGACGGTTTGGCTGAACTGGAGTTCAGACTCATCAGTCAGCAGCAGAATGGAGCCAGTGTGCTGCAGCTTTAATTGGGTTTTTAGGGAATAATGTGGTAATGATCAAGTCTAAACACAGATGATGGAGAGCAGCCTGAGAGTTAGGAGAGGGTCAAATCTATTTAGATTCCACTCAGGCAAGAAAAACTCATCTGCATCCGCAGGAGGAGGAACTCTGATACATGTTCAAACAAAACACAACCTGCAGCTTCTCCTCCCATTCACACAATCAATTCACCATCATTTCAGACAGAGTGGATTTTAATGAAGAAGAACAGCTCTGCACGGTTACAGTGTCTGTAACTCAGCTTTCAAGTGTTTCATGTGGGTAAAGTCAGGGTCTGAAGGACTCAGACGTGAAGCACAAAGCTGAAGCAGAGATGATGAATAATCTCAGCCTGCACAGTTTAAGCTCCTGGATCATCATCAACTGCCTCCTTCCTGATTCAACATGTACAGAACTGTGGTATCGATGGACACAGGAAAGCACAGAACTGAGTTAAATAGATCTGTCCTGTGGATCGGCCCTTCACCATGGTCAGATTGGTGCATCCCTCGTCTCGTTTGTACAGGTGATTATTTTCCCGGCTTCACTTTAAATAACATTGCAAGTGCTGCAACACTTATCACACAACACGACACATGTAAGGTCCTCTCTTACTACAGCCCTTTCAGTGTAGTTAGTACAAAAAACCTGAGTTGAATTAAGTTCTGTTATGACTCCAGATAAACTTCCTCTTCTTCTAAGAGGAAGCATTTAGTGCAGACTATTAACCGACCGATCTTTAACACCATCTCCTGCAGATGTAGCTTTAAGAGATACAAGCAGCCAAAAACACAGAGCCAGTCAACATATCACTGGGGCTGCAACACTTCACCTTTAAAAAAACCTCTTTAGGCAGAAGAAAGCATGACTAACTGCTCCCCTGAAACTGAGCAACCAACCCAAAATAGCAGTGATGTCAAGAGACAATGGGCGCCCTCTTTGCAAAGATTGGACTGTTCTAAAGCAGACAGAAAAAGCCTTATGCAACGTGCAGCATATGCTGAGAGAGAAAGAGAAAGAGAGAGAGAGAGAGAGAGAGAGAGAGAGAGAGAGAGAGAGGCCTGGAAAAGTAGAACAGGAGAGGAACGTCTCCACAGTTAATGTTTAATTGAACTGTAGATCAAGTGTTTCACTGGCACGCTGCAGTCACACAGAATCTGTGAGGAAAACTCTCATTAGAGCATTAACCATGTTACCTGGAGCTCAATTCAACCGTCCAAACAGCACAAAGCTTTTTCTGAGTCAGAGTCAGATGGAAAGTTCCCAAAGTAAAAACAGAGTTTGAAGAAAAGGACACAAACTCTGTCAATGGAGCAGAAGCCTTTACATCTATTTACATCTATGACTGAACAGAGCAGAGGACATCCCAGCATGTCAAAATAAAAATACTTCCTCTCTGTGAGTGTTTGAGAAAAGCATGTCCATAATGTGTCATCTCTTTGTCACCTTGGATCCGCAGCTTCCGACAAACACCTCGTCATCATCCTCGCTGGCTCTCCTGTAACCTCTGAAGACACTGAGTGCACGACGCATGGCGATGCAAAGGCGGCCATCGAGTGTGAGTGGACACACGCAGACCCCTGAGGCTTCACCTCTTCTACACACTCACACAAACACACCCACAAATACACACACACACACGTAAACTCTCCGTTTTTCCTCCCTGCTCCCGGCTGTGTAACAGCATGAGGGAATCTGAGAGCCACAGTGACGGGGGCAAAGGGAACAGGATCTCTCAGCTTCACAGAGTCAAATAAGATAACAGGAAATGACAACGAGAAAGGAAGCTTCCTCTATCAGAGTGGGTTTCTCTTTTACTCGGATGAAACTCTGACAGATACATTCACAGATATACAGCTTCATATTTAACCTCTGATCACCAGAGCAGAGTGACTCAGAGCGTTGAGGAAACATAATACTTCTACTGACAGCTTCTGAGCTATCTGTGGTCCTGATCTCATCTTTCACATGAGCAAACCAGCGCTGAGGAGGTGATGCAGGCAGTTAAGTGTGCTAGCTAAAGTGGTTGCCTAGTTTCAGGTACAAAATAAAGACAGAGCTGCAGAAAGAGGAAGACTGAGAGGGAATACTGTCACAAACAAGTCTCCTCTGCTGAACAAGAGTTAACCCTTCGTGTCAGAGCAGAGATGAAAACTGTTATCAGTGAAACCTCACCAAGCAGTTCACTGTCATTATCAGATTTTAAAGGAAAACCACCAGTTTCAACTTCCCCCTCAAGTTTCTGCAACATGTGATGTAACAATCTTACACAAACTTTCAGCATCACTTGCAAAACACGTGCTAAGTTTACAGACATTTCATCCTGTTTAGGTTGTTGTTAATCTATTATAATCCAAAATAATCACTAAGAGGCTTTAATTTAAACTGCACTTAAAAAAACCCTGACTTATAGACATTATGTAATCATAAATCCATATCTGCGCTCACAAAGGCTGCAGCAGTAAACGATCATTAAAGCATTCCTGTAGTGAGGAAGACTGATAAATATTCAAGGGTTTAATCCTGTTCAGAGAAAGACAAGATCTGAGAGTGTATGTTAGCTTTTTTCTGGTCTAATCCAAGACGCTTCCTGTAGTTTATCCTCAAATAAACCCACAACCTAACAAAGACACAGACTTCATACATCTATAAAACAAGCAGCAATAACAAAGACATCACTTCAGAGGGAAAAGTTAGAAAAACCATGCATAAGGATAATAAGTGACAAAAAACTCATGTGAAACTCTGACAGAAGGATTAAACTTAAATCTCATCATGTGATCAAAAACTGTTGGTGAAGTAATTCTCTGAAATCAAAAAGCCTCTGGGTTATCACCTGACTTCAGTGCCCCCTTCACCTCTGCAGAGCCACTGAAGGTCTATAGAAAAGTTTCCCTTCAGCTACTTGAATCTCAGCTTTTTGAGTTTAAAACAGTTTCTTCAAGAGTCAGAAAGCCAAAAACAACCGCGATACTTTGAAATACGGCGGCCTGAGATTGACTCAGGTCGACCTCTTGACAGCAGCACTCTTTGGTTCTTCCCTGCCTCCAAAGACAAGTGTTAACAGCACTCCTGTTAACACTTGTTTTGTTTTTTTTAGTCTTTTTCTGGTAATTGTGTTTTAGTAGTTTTATTTCTGCATGCCAGGTTGCCTCCTTTAGAGCTGCAACAATTAATCGAATAATCGGTTATTAATCCCTTACTAAATTAATCGTCAACTATTTTGATAATCGATTAAGTCATTTAGGTAATTATCTTAGAAAAAAAGTCCGGATTCTCTAATTTCAGCTTCATAATTTTAAATATTTTCTTCTTTCTTTGCTTCTCTATGACACTCCTGAATACCTTTGGTTTGCAAACCAGACATTTGATGAAGTCATCTTGGAATCCAAAAAAAACTTTGACATTTTTTACCATTTTCTGAAATTTTATGGACCAAACAACTACTCGATTAATCGAGAGAAAAATCAAAGATTAATCGATTATGAAAGTAATCGTTAGTTGCAGCCCTAGCCTCCTTATAGTTTGAATCCAGCCTTTTGTTTGAGCATATTGAGTAAACTGTTGAGTTGTAATTATTGTACATAAATCCTGCTGACTTTCAGACTTTTGACCTCCTATTTTCATTTGGAGACTGGGAAAAACATTTTTTGACTTATATTATGGTATTTACCTTCCTCCTTGACAGGTGCATAACATATTTATAATCTCATTTTAAACTAAGGATTATGATCAGGAAAATATAAAAAAGTCCTCACAGGGACTTCATGTAGTTAATGTCAGCAGAGCTGTCTGTTGTCCATTTGTCTGAAACACATCAGTTACAGATTGTTCCAGTTAAACCATAATGAGCCATTTTATTCATACAACACTTTTCAAAGATCAGATAAACTGGATGGGATCAAGTTGTTTTGATGTGCTGACCTGTCCTCTGTTTTTTGATATGATAGTGCTTTTATTTACAGCTGGTGTGAGCAGACAGCTGTTTTTAAATGCTTTCATTTTCCTTTCAGCACAGACCGACCATAAACCACCAGCTGATAAACACGACTGTCAACTGTGTAACCTGCCTTTCCCTTCTGGTGTTCAGTTCACCTTGAGACGAGCTGATAACAGCTATCACAGACGAATGCACTCACCTTTACTTCACAGTGACAACCTGAACCTGAAAACATTATTTTAGTGATTATTTGAGAGGAGCTGTTCCCATAATGCACTGCCACACCTCTCACTGCTCGTCCATCTGGAAATCACCCTTCACCAAATTCTCGTTGGCAGATTCATGTTGACATGAATAAGATGTGGCACAGGGCTCAGAGGCAGGGGACGGAGACCGACCGGGGTCTTTGACAGGTAATTAAAAATAGAAAAGACTTGGGGGGGGGGGGGGGGGGGGCAGGAGAATAGCTGCTGAGGCTCCAGGGAGAGGAGGTGTTTATGAGGCATGGAGAGAGGGAGAGATGTGCTGTTGCATGCAGAACAGTCATGATGAATGAGTTTCAGACTACAAGCCAGGACAGTATAGAAACCCTATAAATTGCATTAGGATGCACTCAGCAGCCTGGGAGCGTGGAGGCACACCCAGCAGGGAGTGTGTGAGGGTTTAAGCTCTGAGGTCTGAGTCAGAGAGGGCAGAGGCTGATGAGACTCTCAGATTGAGACAGTGGGATCAGGCTCTGCAGCATGCTACACAGCTTACAGTGGCCTTTTGTTTTTCATCAGTGAGGGAACACAAGCCTCCCACCCACCCCCTCCCTGAGTCCATACAACCTGCAGCCCTACTGTGCTCATACGATCACTGGAGAATGCCATGCACCATAAATTATTCCATGTGTAAAGAAGTGCAGGTCAGGGTGAGGGCAGCAGTGGACTCAGGGTGCAGTTACACCCTGAGTCCACTGGGTGCCTCTCTCGTGTTGTCAGGGAGAAGGGGGAGCAGGGTCTCCTGTGAGTGGGTGGGAGTCTCCATCAAACGCATCAGGCCATGAGGAGAGGAGCGTGAAGGGGTGGGATTTCTCTCACTGCACACATGGCAACACACTCTGCAGCATCTCCATGCTGCATTCTGGGATATGACTGGTCTCCACGCAGCAGGGTGTATAAAGACATGCCTCATACTCCGACCACAGACGCAGCTCACTGATTGCTTTTCTTTTCCTGGACAGAGCTGGAGTGTAATCCAGTCATGTTAGAGCTGGTTCTGAATCTGCAGATTATTTATCAGGCTGCTGCTGCTGCTGCTGCTGCTGCTGGATGCTGACTGAGACAAAGAAAGTAGAGCACATGACATCAGTTCTCCAGATTTTTTCACAGTATCTGGAGACGTGATCCACTTGTACCGAGCCATGGGATAGGATATATTCACACTTGTCCTGAATCATCTTAAGTGAATTATCTAACTTTTCAGGAAGTCACTCTGATGATTTTTGTTCTGTTTTGTTTATGCATTTTAGACGTGTAGAAAGTCTCTGCTTCACACAGCACTGCCAGTAACAGTGAGATTATAATTCAAACTCAGGTATGAATTCATATAACCCAGACATCCTATGCACTAGAGACATAACTAATTAACCTTCTAGTAGTTGAGCTACAGTACTCTTTTAGACTGCTAAGCGTGTCACTCAAAGGGTTCATTTGTCTCAAAGCTGTGCTGCTGATTGTGTTGCATTAAAGGAGGAGCTTCAATACAGAAATACAAGAGAGTTGATGAATAGGTGTGCCTGACAAACACGTTTAAATCCAATAAGTCTTCAATTATTGTAAATACATAAACATCTCCTGACATCGTCTCTGAGTCTGATTCTTATCTCTTAAAGTAGAGATTAGAACTGAGTTATGAGTTTTGAATAATTGAATAAATGTTAACTTTTTAAAGAATCTAATAGTTCATGTCACAACTTTCCTACCTTTAATCACTTTAAAGAAAATATAGACAAGGAGGGTAAAATGTGAGAATAAATTTAAATTTTAACCCCTAAAAACCTCGAGGAACTTTAACATGATTATGAACAAAAAAACCTTCAAAATAAAAAACAGAAATCCACCTAAAGAAATGCCTCCTCTTCAGCCCAATCATTGCACTGCCATTACACTTTAGTTCTCTAAACAGGAAGTTGAAATTCAATTGACCTATGGCTGAGTCCCGCTCCAAACACGGTGAGCCAATCACAGTGTGTACAGCCATTCTGGTACACTCAGACATTCTCTGTCTGGATGGCCATTAAAATGCAGAAAGTCAGTCTGCATTCAGTTTTATGAGGTTTTTCTGAAATTTTAAGTCTAAAATGGTCACATGGAGTTCACGGTATCCTGAGAGGCTGCGTGACGGAGTGTATTTTTAACCCTTTCCTTAAACCACATCTCAAGCCAGTAAAGTGTCTTCTTTGGATAAAGTTGTGCTTTAGACCACAACATCAACTCAACGTGAATAAAATAAACAAGGATGTTTACGTCTGTTCTAAAGTAAGTCAACATCATATTTTAGGTAACATGTCAGTTTGCTGGAAAGAAATATAAAGTTATCTTTACTAGTAATACTAAAACCACCACAGCAGTCTGACAGACAGTTTGGGATTTTCTCTAATATTAGCCAATGTTAGCCTAGCGTTAGCTCCTAGCTGTGTTGTTCCTCATGTCTTTTTGTTTGTTGGAGTTCATTGGCCTGTTTTGTTCTAGTTTTTGTTCTTTGGTGATCGTCCATCATTGTTAGCTGTTGTCCAAAGGGCTCTAGTTAAACTAACGTTAGCTTCTGGAGCTTAGCTTCATTAGCTTATCTGTAATAGCCCAGATAACAAAGGTTGACAAACGTTCTGCTGAATGATTCAATGTAAATACTGTAGCTCCAAACTAACAGAGACTCTCTTGGTAAAGATGGTAAAAAGGAGGTTAGATTTTTCTCATGACTGATGCTGATCCTCTGTCTTGTTGTCTGAGGTGCTGATGGGAACCAGATGTGGTTTATCAGGTTTGCTCTGGGACCTGGAAGTTTTGTCTTGTAACTGAAGCTTTTCATGGACCTTCAACAGTAAATTGATTCATAGATCCTCCAATGTGGAGTTTAGACCCTTTAGGTGCCTTTTAGATGATATGTGATCTTTCTGTCTCCAAACATTAAGGAAATTGGCTGCATGAAAGTTCTTTAAAGCCCAGAGACAAACATCAGACACAGTACTGACTTCCTGCATTTGAAAAAAAAATGAATTAGATATGTATTTGAGTTTTAAATGGATAAAAAAAGATATTTGATATCTGTGGTGGCAAGAATGAGTTTGACAATATTTGCACTGGAAATCAGGAAAAATCCAGAAGTGTGCGTCTCTAACCAGCAAAGGTTTTGTTTGTAAAGCACTTCAGCGCCGCCTCAGTCTGAGCAGCAACACAATGACAGACATCATCTAAAGACGGCCTGATTTATGTTAAAGGCTGTAGACACAAACAGATAAAGAAGTGGATTAAAGGTCTGTCTCTCTGCTGCTCACAGATGGCAACAGCATCAATGTCACACCTCAGAGGCAGTGTGTGTCTGTGAGTGTGTGCATATGTGTGTGAGCTTCCCCTTACTGTGTTACGTAAGCGATTGTGTAATTGAATTACATGAAAGCAGGCTAAAGGAAGTGTGGTGGGGTGGCAGGGGGTGACATGGTGACTGACGGAACTACAACCGTGACCATGGCGACACCCGGCCAATCAGGCAGCTGAACAGTGGAGTGTTTGAAGACGGGCTGTGGGGTTGGAGGAGGATGGAGGGGGGCATCAATCCACTCCTCTCCCTCTGTTCCCTCGTCTCATCTCTCTGCTCTGACCTCCGCCCCCTCCTCCTTCATCTCTCACTCCTGGATCCACACACACACACACACACACACACACACACACACACACACACACACACACACACAAACGCGGATACACACACGGCAAACACTCCCTGCCCTTTTTCCCTCCACTGCATCCTCCTATAATCATGCACAGACCTCCAGGCTCAGCCAACGCCCCGCTGCACCCCCTACGTCCATGCCTTCCCATCATCCCCCTGTCTCCATGTGCTCCAGGATGCTGATCATGACGGCTGAATCCATATGATCAGATTAACCTACATTTCCACCTCGTTGAGCGTCACACCACATTTGCCCATTCGCCCATCATCACATTTACTACTACCCCCCCCCCCCCCCCCCCCCCCCAACATCCCTGTCAAACACAAGTACAAACAGGAACACAAGGGCAAATGCACACTGGTCCTCACTGTTCTCAGCAACCAGGAGCAGCCTCAGACATGTTTGGACCACACCTGATATTTAGTAGAACATTTGAACAGTGAGTGCAGGTAGAACACAGGTCAGCACACACGAGCTCCAGAGAGCAAGCACACAAGAAAAGCACAGATGAAAGTGAGTCAGCGTGTTTTTTAACTCCACGGGATGACGACAGTGACTTTCATGTCACAGATCAGAGGATCCGGTGAGGCGTGCAACCTGACAGAGACGGAAGCAATTAACCTTTGGGTCCTGAGCTGATAGCGCCAGACTGAAATGTCAGTTTATGCTTCAGATAAACTTCTGGAAGCATGATGGAGACACTGAGCTCATAGGAGCTGCTGCTGCAGATTAGAAGTTTTCATGTCACTATGATCTGTTTTACATCCTTTTCATGCTGTCATCAAATCATCAGATGACTTTAAAAACACAGACATGCTGCTTGAACAATCCTTTGTTTGAGAAGGAAAAAGACTGCAGCTCACGCTCCTTCTCCGATCACATTTTCCTCTTGAAATGTTAATGAACCAGGGTGTGGGTGGGTTTTAAGAAATGAGGGAAGCCTGAAGTCTCATGAGCTTACTGGGAGACGCAGTTACTGACCAAGCACCAGTTTGCCATACTGGACTGCAGAGTCAGCGGAACAAGTGTGCCAGTAAGGGAGCTTGACAAGAACAGGGGAAACAAACGGTTCATATCTGGGTTATTTTACAGGCAACCAATGAGATCACAGGGCTCAGCTTGTCTCTGAGGCTAAACTCGAGTCAGAGCATGAACGTGAGGAGCATCAGGCTCCTTTTGTGTCCATTACTTCTCTTTTAAATTATTCAGAGACGTTCCTGCAGAGTTTAGAGAAAGGGTGTCTGTGTATCTGAAAAATCAGCAGGTCTGTGCAGCTGCTGGAGTGAGTATGCTTGGGGTGTGTGTGTGTGTGTGTGTGAAAGAAAGAGTGCATACTTGCAAGACAGAAATCGAGAACATGTTTTTGCATATGTTGCTCATTGTCAGCGTGAATGATGTGATTTGTGACAAGCAGCTTGAGGCAGCACCACCTGTGTCCCTGCAGCACCCGGGCCACAGTGCTTTGACTCACTGTCCTCTGGCGTGTTTTCCTGTCTCGTCTTGGTGTTGTCATCAGATCAGTGCAGCCTGGGCACACACAGCCTCAGCATACTGCCACCACAGAAAGAGGCACAGTTAAAACAAACCTGTGCCTGCAAGTCTTTGAAGCTGACTGAATACTGATTGTTTCTGCAGGGCTAGTTTAGGAAGATCTGTAGTTAACAAACTCTACGTTAGCTGGTTGGCTGAATAGGCTCACTGCAGTCAGTCTGGATGGATTTAATTTACTGATCAAAATCATTTTGTACAATAAAAAGTAGGGCCTGACGTATTTTTTTTGAGACTGATTCCAATATTTGGATGAAAAAAAATCTGATAACGGATTAATCAGCCGATTCATTTCAAAAATACATAATGAATAAAATAACTTCTTTTTCCGTCCTTTGATGCTGACAAAAACAAAGATATGAATTAAAGGCAGAACATTTCACTGTATTACAATACTTTGTACTTTAGTGTTTGTTTAACTTTACAACAGTGAGTATAAAAACATGCAGAAAAGCATCAAAAAAGGGCTATAATCAGATTATGATTATTTTGACAAAGGGCTATAATCGTCCCTTTAAATCAGCCGGCCGACATGTCTGCAGTGCCCTAATAAAAAGTGTAAAAAGAAGATATTTAAGAATCTTGAAAGCGGTCAAAATAAAAAAATATATATAAATAACCACTAATGTGACAAAATCTCTCTTTTTGGGAGACTGAGGCACTATGTGTGAGGGTGAAAATGTGAAACTGAGACAAAGAGTCTGCATGTGCACATGTGCATGCTATGCAGACTCCTGTTTCTCTCTGTGAGGTGGGGGGAGGAGGAGGAGGAGCAGGGGTCAAAGGCCGGAGATTCACACAGCAGAAGCGACTTCCAGACCCCCCCAGCAGTCTGATCCGTCTGCTGCCTCCTTGCTGGCCCAACCTCTCCTCCGACCGCCCTGCACTCACATTTCTTCTCCAAAAAGCTGCACAACAATCTGTGCTCTGTGATCAGAGTGTGAGACGGACATCCTGGCTTATGGGACGGGATGACAGAGCAGCACTCCAATCTGTTACCCACACAACCGTCCAATAAAAAAAGTGGAGCAGGATGTGATGGATCGAGCGTACACTCCTGAGAGAGCACTGAGCGGGAAGGGCCCGATAAATGAAGTCTGGCTGCAGAAGTCAAACGACCTGCCAGCGCCCTGACAGCATCGCTTTGTTCTGTTTAGTTAGGGACAGGTTGGAGGGGG